>RWGY01000750.1:0-17059 GCA_007726485.1 Eragrostis curvula | reverse complement strand
TGTCCACTTACTCTTGGCTAGTGGCTATTGCACTTGGGTGGTGTGTATGCCACTACCAAATATTTCCCGTGCGAGATTCCTTCGGTGGATATTGATCTTTGATTAGTATTGCGCTAATTCGGGTCTTTGTTCTATTCAGGATCTTAAAATTTGGCTGGCGAGGCCAGGCAGACGGCCAAGGGGTATAAACAACCAGGCGTAAAATCCTACTCGGTACTCCACCATACTTCTCGCTAGTTTGCTTCAGGAGCGGCTAAGCTTTCCCCTGAACAATCCTAATCACGCGCATACGAGACGGGTTCCTATCGTCTCCCCAGGCAGTTCCACCCGAAGGGAACACTCTCCGCGGTAACAGGGTCTCTGCGCCAAACTCAGGGCTAGACCAAACACCGCACCGGAAGGCTTCTCCTATAGGGTCCCTAGCATAGAGACTCGCCCCGTACGAGCATGACTAAGAGCACAAAGGGGATTTTCAAAGCAGAGCTACTTCATTTCCACAAACATAGCTTACATATGGCTTTCCCTTTCGGGAAACCCCACACACTTAAACAAAAAGAAGGGAGGTGATTACCTTACAGGCGGAATATTACAGAGGTTGCACACACACACTCTATTTTACAAGTGGGATTACTACTACTGGAGGGAGAGTGCTCTCGCGCTCTGGAGGATGGCAGTAGAGTGGCGTTCTGATGGATCGATGCGTGGGGGTGTGTCCCTTTCGTCTGCCGAGAACCTCCTTTTATAGTCGGGCGAGAGAAGACCTCCGTCTGTTTATTTAGTACACGTAACCTCCGTCTTCCTGTATCAAGGACACCAGGTGTTTTTCTTTTTCCTGTATCAGGACACCAGGTGTTTCGCTTTCTTCTGCTCCTTGTCTGCTAGTTCTTCTGGAGCCAAACGACTTGCTCTATCTTTTCAAAAGGGTCATTCTGCTTTGAGAGTATGCTCTCAATATATTTTTGAGAACTTATTCAAATTTATACCCTTTATAAATTGGGTTCAGATTCTGGCTTTTGCCCATGTCCGGCAATATCCAACATATCTTCGTCTAAAAATGAATTAGTCCACTTTTCATCATATGACTTCTTTATTTCTTCAAATTTTTCATCTATATCTTTCTTAAGCTCTTCTAAAATTTCTTTCTTTATTTCTTTCTTCCATTCTGGAGCTATTGATTCCAATTTCTCTTCGAGCTTCCATTCAATATATTCACCATCCAGAGGGTCTACTCCTTTGATTAAACATTCTTTGTATGTGGGTTTCTTGGAGGTACTGCCTTCTTCTTTAACCTTTGTACCCACTGATTCTTTGACCTTTGTTATGACTGGAACCTCAGAGGCTTTATTATTCATCAACCTATAACTTTGAATGTATTCTTTTGCAGCTGGCTCTATGTAATAATTTGCTCCAATATGCAACCTTGCTTTGGCCAGTGCTTCATCAATATCCATATATTTGGCAAATGATGGAGTTTCTTTTGAATACCTCATATCTTGTTTCAGAATGACTATTTCTTCAAATGAGGTGTATATTCCTGGCCTTTTTCCATTATATATGATATACAACGGCTTCAATTGATTTTTCCAGGTCCTTCTACTGATGGCATCATTCCATTAATCATATGAAAATATTCAGAAAGACTATTTAATATTGCCAGAAAATATCCCTTATCTTCTTTCTTATTGTTATATTGAAACCAGAAATTATCCAACAGGCATTGCTGAACTTCATCAAGAACAATATGATCTTTGGGTTTGAACTTAAAAGTATTCTGTGGAAAAACCCTTAATTTATTATCTGGCCCAAAGGAGTATGATTCAATTTCTGCATAATTCACCATTCTCTTCATTCCTGCAAAATAGATGAGCGTGAGAACAAGTCAGGCAACTTGTTATCCTTTCCTTTTATATGTTCAAAATTAACTTTGTAACCATTCCCAGTAATAATATCTTCAAATAAAACCCATCTTCTAGTCGAACTTTTCTTACTATTAATCTGATTATAGTATCGACATATCGCTTCACAATCAGTTCTAACAGTAAATTCTTTAAATCCAAGATACAAACGAAACGCATTTATTGCAGATATTACTGCTAGTATTTCTCTATCAGTGTTATTCACAGTTTTTAACTTATAGCTTCCTGAAGCGTATCTGCATATTTTTTCTTCTGTTTTAGAAGAATATTTATTAGGTTTTTGTTTCAATATTGCACCCCATCCTTCTTTAGATGCATCAGTCTCTATAATAAAATAGTTATCATCTAAAGGTAGCTCTAAGGGTTTTAGATTTTTCACCCTTTCTTTGATTGCCTTTACTAATTTTATATCTTCAGAATTAAAATATTTCTGACCATTCTTCCTTAGCTTTGCATATAAAGGCCCAGCAAGTTTTGCTAAATTATCTATATAATTTCTGGCATAATTTACAATTCCCAAAAATTGTTGTAGAACTTTCTTATCATTCATGGCATCAGGAAACTGTAATATTTTCTTTGCAATATGTTCTTGCAAGTAAATTTTTCCTTCTCCTATTTCATGACCAAGAAAATTAATTCTTTCTTTGCATATTTCCATTTTCTTTTTAGACAATATTAAACCATTTTGTTCTACCTTTCTAAAAAATACTTCTAAGTGGGCAATATGCTCTTTATAAGTTTTGGAAAATACTAAAAGGTCATCAATATAAACTAATATGAAATCTTGGTTTTCATTGAAAATATTCTGCATCTTTCTTTGAAATAATGCGGGTGCATTCTTTAATCCTAATGGCATTACAAGCCATTCAAAATGTCCTTGAGGACATGTAAATGCAGTCCATTCTATTGATTCTTCTGCCATTTTAACTTGCCAAAATCCTGCCTTTAAGTCAAATTTCGAAAAATATTTGCTTCCTTGTATTCTATTGATCCATTCTTGTTTATTTGGAATGTTAAAAGCATCTTCTATAGTGTTATCATTTAATCTTTTGTAATTAATAACCATTCTAGATTTTCCTCTAACTTCTTCAGCATGATTTCTAACTATAAATGCTGCGGATCTATGTGGACTTCTACTTTCTCTTATTGCTTTTAACTTTAACAGTTCTTCAATATGCATTTTAAAATCTTCTATATCTTTTGGAGTTGCCTCAATTGGGGCTGTTTTTATTATATAATCTGGGTTTATTACGCTGATTTTGCATACTATACCATTTTTTTCCCAATGTTTCATAGGTATTTCACCAATAATTTGAATATCTTCTAGTCTTTGCACAATCCTTTCTATATCATTTTTTGACTTTATGTCTCTATACCAATTTGGTGCAAATGATTGTAAACCAATACATTCTATATTAGAGTTTTCTATGTAATATTCTTCTAAGGTTGTACTAAGTTCATAACTTTTATGTTCTTCAGGAAGATCTTCGATAATATGAGATTCAAGAGATTCCACATCAATGTTGCAAGTTTGTTGGGTTTGGATTTTACCATACTTTCGAACTTCAGAAATATATGGCAAATCATCTTGGTGTGGAATGAATGTAATTCCTTGTTCATGTATGATTGTGGTTTGTACAGATTGTTGTAAAAACCTTAGTCCAATTATCATGTCATCATTTATCATGGACAAATCTCTTATAGTGATTTCATCTATTATGTATCTTGTACCATTTATGTATGCTTCAATATTATATGCTAATTGATTATGAATCTTTCTTATGCCTGACATGTCTGTGGATGTTTCTGCTTTGCTATCCTCTATAGTATGTACTATTTCAGGGCATCTGGTAAAATATTTGTCATGAATGATATTTTTAGTGCATCCTGTATCTACTAATGCTAACACTTTATAAGTAAAATTATGGCTTAATTTTATTTTTACTGGAATTCTTATTCCTAATATCTCCTTGAATGGTAGTTTAACTATATATTTAGTTCCAAAGCTTGTTAAGGCATCTTTTAATTGAATCAATTTACTACTCTTATTGTCTTTTATTGTTAGATTTTGTTCTTGGCATTCCATGTTCTCAACATTCGTATTTTCTTCTTTAGTTTTACTATCAAGTATATCCCTTAAATTGTCTAACTCTTCTTCTAATTTATTAATCCTATTTTCTAATATCCTAACTCTACTAGAGAGTATTCTATCTTCTGGTTCAAATTCTATTTCATTTTTCCAGTTTTGTTTCTTTACTTTTAAACACTCAACACATGCTTGCTTTAGACATGCGTTACAGGTTGCTCTATTATCTTGACTTGGATAATATATGCAAAAGGCGCACTTTATATTATAATCACCTTTTCCTCTAATCCAATCATGCTCACAATTTGTTTGATTCATCATTTCTATTTTTAAACCTGCTAATTCATCTACTAAATCCATTTCATCGTCGCTTGTTTCATATTCGACTTCAATGTTTTCTATTTCATCGGTTTCTATGATAGAGTATATTGATTCATCATCTTTTATTTCATCATCACACATTAATATGTTCTCATTCACGCTGTCTACTATAAATACCTTTTCTTGCTCTTCAAGTTTGCTAGAATATCTTTTCTGGTCTTTGTTGGGACAGGTTTTACTTAGATGGTCTGGTGAGTTGCATATAAAACATCTGCATGTTTTATCATAATTCTTTCTAGGATTATATCTCCTTACATTTCTTTTATGCAAAAATGGTGGTCTATTATCAGATCTTCGTAGGAAATATCTTCTCTTTGTTCTAGGATTATTATATCTTCTTTGAGGTTTATGAAATTTTTTATTTCTAGGCCTTTCTTCTCCATATGTTAAAGGTATTTGTACTATTTTATCACAAAAATTATAATCTGAATGCTTCATAGATCGTTGAGCTTGTATATTAGTGCATATTTTCTTTAATTGTTTAAAGACAAAGGTTATAGCTTGAGATATATTAATTGTTTGCCCCTGCGTATCTTTTTTGTATTCTTCAAAAATCATGCTTCCTAAGGGGTCAGGTAATTTATTAAAATATCTTTCGACGACTCCTGGATTAAATCCTTGCTTCGCAGTGGTAGCATTGTATAGGTAATGCTGTGAGAATTCTTTTATACCTTTCCAATTTGTCAAAGTTAGCTTTTCTATTTCCCTTAGCCTTTCATTTTGTAAGGCAGTGCTTCCCAATTCTGGGTCTTCTGCTATAATAATGTGTGAAATTATATTCGCAAAATTATACGGATTATTTCCTGCTCTTTTTAATTCGTCATATTTATTAGGGTACGCTTCTACCCATTGTTCCCATAAGACTTTTACTGATTCTCCTAAAAATGTTTCTAAGTATGTTAACATGTCTTCTACTTTATTTCCTATGTTATGTCTATTTTGTATGTATTTTTGAACTATTAAACCTTTCCAAATGCTTATAATATTTGGCCAATCAATAGGATCATGTGCAGCCAAATTTAATATTGCTCCATCACTTTTATCATTTTGAAATTTTACGGTCTTTTCAAAATTTTTTCTTTTAGGACCCATATATGCATATTGTCCAGGGATATAGTTATACGAGAAATCTTCTCTTTCAGGTGGCCATGTTCCTGATGCTCTAGTGGGTCTTTCTTTTTCTCCTTCACTTTTCATAGTGTCTTCTCCAAATCTTTTCCTTTTAGTGGAACCTGATGCTACATCCATAGCTTCCATAGCATTTTCTAAATTATGTAGCCCGACATCATCTAATGAGTCTATAAAACTGTTATAGTCTTCAGCATCATTTCTGGCTTGTAATTCATCGTATAATTCATTTGCTAATTCTTCTTCTTCTTCATAGCTTTCTATTAATAATTTTTCATTCATATTCCACTGCTCTTCTTCACTCATTGGTTTATGACTATCTATAAACTTTTCTTTGTTGTTATGTTCTACTACTTGGTTTTTATTACAACACGCTGTTTTGTCTTCTTTAATCTTTTTAGGTTGATTAATTGCTTGTGGCCTTTCTTCGTAAATATCTTTGTTCTTTTTCAACTTTTGTAGTCTTGCCAATTCTCTGTAAAAATAAAGTTCTTTATCTCTTATTTTAGGCCATTCGCTTAACATAGAGGTACTATATTCTGTATTTATTTGCTTTAGCTTATCTTCATAATATCTTATTTCAGTGTCTATATCAGGCTTTTCCATAAATTCTGAGACACTATGCCTTCTGCTATTTTCAATTTCTTGTTCTGACACTACCGAGTCTGTGTCATCTAATGATCTTGACTTATAATTCATAAATCTAATGCTAGTTTTTCCTTTATTATTTTCATAGCTAATATAATCTTCAGGTTGCTTTAGAGTCTTTTTCTCTATTAAATCACTTATATTCCATTCTTCTCCTGCCCTTTCTTCAGAACTTATTTTTAAAGGACGCATAAAATTTATTCCTTTTGATTGCATGCTTTCAATTACATTATTTACATTTACCTTGTATTTAGTCCTGCTGCTATTTGTTAACCTTCCTATAAATTCTATGCTTACCATTAAGTTTGTTCCTTTAAAATCTTCATATCCTTTAGTCTGAAAACCAAAACTCATTTTTTCTATAAATTCTTTAATAGGCATAATTAAATCAGGAGCTATATAGGTTATTAAGCTATTCTCGTTCATGTCTCCTTCTAAGAATCCTAATGCAGCTTTATTAATTGTGTCCCATCTTTTGTCTAACAGAGTTATTAAAACTTTAGTTCCTAATTTCTTTCTTGTCATACCTTTAACTCCAATAATATACATACCTTGATGAATATATTTGTAGCCTGAATATCTTAAACTATTCTCGAATTGCTTACTTACAATTCTTAATTCTACTGGCTTCGCTAAAACACTTAATTCTACTTCTCTTGATAGTCTATATAAACCACTTCTGCTTTCAAATATTCCCATTTGATATATTTGCTGCGGTCGTATTTTTCTTAAAGTATCCTTCTGATATCTTTCTAAGTCTTTGTCAACATCGATGACCTCTTCAAGATTCTCTATATCTTCTCTTTTGCCTTTAAGCCTATCCATTAAAGTTAGAGGTTTTGCATCTTTATTAACTAGCTGGAGGGATTGGTCTCCTCTGCACATACTCTTAGATAGGTCCATTGATCTGAATTTATTGCTGTGGTGGAAGAAACTATTCCTGTGGAAGCTAGCACGAGCTCTCTTCCAGTGCTTTCACTGTTAACTTTATCTAATATTTGAGTTAACCTTTCAAGTATGATATTATTTTGTTTTATTATCTCTTTACAGTCTTCTTTCTGCGACTCTTCCTGATCTTTGGTGACTCCTCTGAATAATAACTTCTTATTTAATAACGAAAATTCTTCTTTAATATAGTCTGTATTTTGACAATATTTATGCTGTTCAGACTTTCCTTCTTCAAGTATTTGTAAAACTAAATTTACTTTATTCTTCTCAATAGAGTGTGCTTCTTCGAGCTGTTTATATTCTTTGAATAATCTTTCAAACTTTATATCTAGCTCGTCTTGCCTCTTTCCCCAAGTTATATAAAGGTTATGCACTAAATCTACAAGTAAATTTAATTGACTATTTGAAGTATGCCAACTTATGTTCTTCCGTGGAATTTAACCTGCACCTTATATTAATATTTTCCTTTGTATTAATTAATTTTCCACTATTCACCTCTGAATTTAAAAACTTTACCTTATCAATTATAACCGGCTCTGATGCCACTATTCACACGATACTTACACTCACGGACACAGCGCGCCTGCACACACAGGGAGCTTGTATCCAGCGATATTCGCGCGGGGATTCGGTACTATTCAAAATACGGGTACTATTGAAATTCGTGTTACTATTCAAATTCGGGTTACTATTCACAGCCCACTGCTACAGTGGCTGTCCACTTACTCTTGGCTAGTGGCTATTGCACTTGGGTGGTGTGTATGCCACTACCAAATATTTCCCGTGCGAGATTCCTTCGGTGGATATTGATCTTTGATTAGTATTGCGCTAATTCGGGTCTTTGTTCTATTCAGGATCTTAAAATTTGGCTGGCGAGGCCAGGCAGACGGCCAAGGGGTATAAACAACCAGGCGTAAAAATCCTACTCGGTACTCACCATACTTCTCGCTAGTTTGCTTCAGGAGCGGCTAAGCTTTCCCCTGAACAATCCTAATCACGCGCATACGAGACGGGTTCCTATCGTCTCCCCAGGCAGTTCCACCCGAAGGGAACACTTCTCCGCGGTAACAAGGGTCTCTGCGCCAAACTCAGGGCTAGACCAAACACCGCACCGGAGGCTTCTCCTATAGGGTCCCTAGCATAGAGACTCGCCCCGTACGAGCATGACTAAGAGCACAAAGGGGATTTTCAAAGCAGAGCTACTTCATTTCCACAAACATAGCTTACATATGGCTTTCCCTTTCGGGAAACCCCACACACTTAAACAAAAAGAAGGGAGGTGATTACCTTACAGGCGGAATATTTGCACACACACACTCTATTTTACAAGTGGGATTACTACTACTGGAGGGAGAGTGCTCTCGCGCTCTGGAGGATGGCAGTAGAGTGGCGGTCTGATGGATCGATGCGTGGGGGTGTGTCCCTTTCGTCTGCCGAGAACCTCCTTTTATAGTCGGGCGAGAGAAGACCTCCTTCTGTTTATTTAGTACACGTAACCTCCGTCTTCCTGTATCAAGGACACCAGGTGTTTTTCTTTTTCCTGTATCAAGGACACCAGGTGTTTCGCTTTCTTCTGCTCCTTGTCTGCTAGTTCTTCTGGAGCCAAACGACTTGCTCTATCTTTTCAAAAGGGTCATCAAATATTGGCCAGGCATGCACAGCATAGCCATGTCTGCCATCATTCCTTCAAGATTTTCTTTTCGTACATTATCAGCCCAAATCTCCATGCATCCGTTATAACATATGTATGCGCAATATATTGATCTAAGTGGCATATCCACTTCTGCATGCATATTTGCCTAGCAATTCGATTAATTGAGCACGCTTCAATTCTTAACTTTTTCCTATTAATATATATATATATATATATGCCTGCGGTTCCAGAAACCTGATCTGAAAATTTTAAACCTTCTTACAAGCATATCTTACGAATCAGAGTACTACCTCTGATCGATCATAATATGTCCTATGCTTTAAGGGAAAAAGGAAAAAATAATATCATCCTTCGCAGTCAAACATCCAAAATTTTATTGAGCTTTCGCACAACAGATTAATCAATAAAAATACTTCTCATTTCAGCATGTCCTCGTTCATCATCACAAGTATTCTCATGTGTGTATCAACAAAACATTATTCTAGCATGGTATGTCTCAATCAGACATATCTGCACAAAACAAATGAGCTTTTACATGAGACAAAGAGGTTCAATCCTGATTTTGATTGGTCACCACAATTACTAGGACACAAACCAAACCATATTTCAACATGTACATTCAAATGGATTAGTTTTAGACAAATCACGGACATGCTTAATATGTGGAAAATCTCCATGACATCTACCTATTGTGAAATAAAACCGACCAGCTCTCGAAGCCCTTTTCTCAAAAAGCTGATGCAACCTACGCTGCTCTGCAATAAAGTTCTTATGGTGATCACATTTGAATCCTCCAGCCTCAAATCTCATCACCTCTATCCTTTTCGCATTCAATATAAAGAACGTTGCAAACTTGACATGTGACTTTCCACCTCGATAATCTTTGAACACAACTGTGGTGAGGCTGCTGTCAAGGCATTTGACTTGATTAAGGTGCTGGCAACACCATACGTAATTACCTTCGAACACCCTTGGCATCTGAAAAGAAAAGTGAAACGAAGAACTTGAGATAAAGGGTTGACATTTATACTGTGCAAAGAGAGCATCTAAATATATACCATGAACTACCAGTGAGGTATTGTCACCTGAATGTACAAATTCTCCAAGCAATGAAAGCATCCCATCAAGTCAAGAACCGCATCCATGCTTTTTGGTGAATGTACATTGATAGCTAAAACCTTAACACTGCAAATCTCTGCCATGAAGCTAACAGCACACAACTTCTATATAAAAATAGAACACAATATTAGGATGGTTCATGAGTAATCATTTAATTCAGAAACCACATGCAAGCAAGAAGCGGGAAATTAAATTATGGTCACCTGAATTACAGTAGTGGCCAAAGTCTCTACTTTGGGTGCTGAAATTAATGATACATGAAGGAACCGACAAGTCTCAAGTTGGAGCAACCTTTCAAGCAAAGGGGCATCCTCAATGATAAGTTTCTTTGAGTCATGTTCATACGCGGATATGTCAAAGCTAATGCATATGAGGCTACGCGAGCTAATCCGTATGGTACTGAAACCATAGATTGTTTTGAGCAGCAAGAACTCCAGGACAGGGCACCCAACGATCATCTTGTCAAGTGAATCCCCGGAGACGTTGACAAATTCAAGCTCTAGCTGCCTGAGCTGGGGAAACTGAACAGTTTTCTACCGTAGCGTCCAAGACACACTCGATGATGGTGGCTACGCGTAGGGTAGCCGAGAAGCAGAAGGCAGAGACAGGCAGTGATACTTGAAGATTATGTGAGTAGTACATAAATATTCCGTGGCCGAGCTCGAGCTCCTGGAGGTTATTGAGTGCCGCGGATGCGAGCCATGTTTTGAATGTTTCCTGGCGGTAGGAGAGGTGACAGATGGGCACGGAGAGGCGGCGAGCAGGGCCTGGGTGGGCGGCGAGGATCCGGGAGATGATGTTGTGTCGTGAAATGGCATGGACAGGGAGGCTGCTGTGGTCGAGGTTGAGCGGCGCTGGGAGGCTGCTGTGGCCGAGGTTGAGCGGCGCTGAGAGCCAGAGTTGGCGCCATCTGGTGGCGAAGGTTTGGGTGCGGACGCCGTCCTTGGTGGGGAGGAGGGAGATGATTTCACCGAGCACGGCGTCGGGCAGGCCACTGATCCGATCAACGCCGTCCCCTTCTCTTACGGCAGCGCCGGGCGGCAATTCTTGGCAGTGGGGCGGGTTCTACCACGGCCGCCGGCGCCGGTGGATGCAGCCTTTTGGGCGGACTTGTTCTCCTCTTTTTGGCGCAGGGAGCTGCCGCCGCCGCCGCCATCTCCATGCCCGGCGGCTACGACGCCCTCGCCCCCACACGGACGAGGACAAGGGCACGACACGTTTCAAGTAGCGGCGGGACAAGGGCAGCAACAACGAGGGTGCCGGGGAGATTGGCCGATTGCAGCGGTGGGGGCTCCGTGGATGGACGAGGCCAGGGAAGTAGAGGGAGGGGGCGGGCGGGCAGCTGCCACTATAGCTGGCCAACTGGGCCGGGCTAAAAGGGCCGGTCCGCGGCCCACTATTTTTAGCCCGGTCCGAGCACGGCACGGCCCGGTGCGTGAGTGGGCCGTGCCGGCCCGTAGCCCGTCTAGGGCCGTGCTTGGGCCTAGGCACAAGCCCGCCGTGCCGGCACGGCGCGGCCCGTTTAGCGGCTGGCCCAGTCAGCCCACTATGTGGCCCGTGTAGCACGGCCCGTTTAGCCATTTTTTTGCATTAAAAAATCAAAAAAATAGGGAAAAAACTACATTTTCAGTCTAGGGCCGGCCCGACACGGCACGGCCCGTTCGGCCCGCGG
The DNA here is from genome assembly GCA_007726485.1 of Eragrostis curvula. Lineage (NCBI taxonomy): Eukaryota > Viridiplantae > Streptophyta > Magnoliopsida > Poales > Poaceae > Eragrostis > Eragrostis curvula. The sequence continues at coordinate 5,507 of RWGY01000750.1, read as the reverse complement.
CACGGCACGGCCCGTGTAACACAGCTAGGGCCGTGCTGGGGCTTGAAGTGAAGGCCCGTGTGCCGGCCCGGCCCGATCCGTTTATTATAAGGGCCGTGCCGTGCCTCTTCCTCAGCGGCCCGAGCCCGCCCGGGCCCGTGCCGTGCCGGCCCGGCATGGCCCGTTGGCTAGGACTAGCTGCCACCAGACTCCAGGAGGATGACGAGTAGTGATGACCAAATGGGCCAGGCCAAATAGGCAGGTATGAAGCACGCAATTTTTGGCCCGGCCTGAGCACGGCACGGCCCGATAAATTTCGGGCCCGGGCCGGTACGGCACGCACCACCGGGCCATGCTTGGGCCGAGGGGTGGGCACGGCGGGCGGCACGGCACGGCCGATTAAGTTTTAGTAAATATATTTTTAGTTTTAATGTGTACAACTAGTGGTCTTAGTCTAGTGGTAATTAAATTCCTTCTTATCTAAGAGGTCGCAGGTTCAATTCTCCTTACTAGCACCTATTTTTGCACCATTTAACACGAAATTCCTTAAAAAAATAACTAAATGGGCTAAAATTTAAAATGGATTGTCAGGCTAAACGGCCCGGCCCGGCCCGGCACGATTAATCAATTTCGTGCCGTGCCACGGGCCCGTGGACTGGCACGGCATGGCCCGAAACTAATTGCGTGCCGGGCTGGCCCGAAATTTAAACGGGCCGTGCTTTTTCGTACCCGGACCGTGCCGAGCCGGGCGGCCCGTTTGGCCATGACTAATGACGAGTCATGGCTCTCAAGTCTCAACGGGCCAACGTGGAAGTCAAAGCAGCCAATCCATCTAATTGAAGCCATTTTGGCGGCCCATTTACAAAGTTCTCTGGCTGCGTATGGGTCATGAGCTCATCGCACGACGGCATAATAAGTGTACATTTTGATTTGCTCAAAAAAAATGTGTACATGTTGATCGGCAGACAATCGGAGCAGCGCAGATACGGAGTGGCTAGCCGAGAACGGCTTCAAGGAGCTGAGTTCTGTTTCGACAGCAACGGCTCACAATAAACTAAAGTTAATCTATCTGTTGAATGACATTGCCCTTGGCGAATGAATGCTCAGGAGTTAAATTCGTAAGAACATGTACCATATTCAGACAACACAGAAATCAGTTTATATAGAACTCTCAGCTAAGACAGGGACTTGCCGATGGCAGCAGGTTGCTCCAAAGCTGTCCTCATTCATCGCGTGAATTATAAATGGAAGCCGAATGTAGACATGTGTACTCTTGCTCCTGCGTTCCTGAATATATTGACTTTTGGGACAAAAATCTATCAGTTGAATGATATTCGTCGAGAACGGCTCCGAGCAAACTAAGTTAATCTATCTGTTGAAATGACATTGCAGAATGGAGGCTCGAGCTTAAATTCAGTTTTGGAAGAAGATGTACCATATTGAGACAACAACGAAATAAACTTATATAGAAGTCTCAGCTAAGAAGGCAAGACTTACCGATGGCAGCATGTTGCACCAAGCAGTCCTCATTCATCGCGTGAATTATCAATGGAAGTCGAATGTAAAACTTCTACTTCTCCGTTCTTAAATATATTTAGGACAATAACTATATTGTAAATTGGACTAGCTTTGCTGTCCTAAACATCATATATTTGAGAAGGGAGGTAGTACTAAGAAGGGATTTGGTGTATTATCTGTAAAAAAAATGCAGAGATACCATTGTCCATATGGAGATGCTATGCCCTGTACCTGATCGATCCTGAAATCCTGAAGCTTTAGTCATGCTAAAGGAGATCGGTAACTTATGTTCCTTGTTGGCCAAACCCGACATACAACACAATCATGCAGTGGCTTTAGCTGTTCAGTGTTCATCAGGCTACAGGCAAAAATTCAAGGCCCAGCAGCAGCTGCTGCTTACTGTGACTACATCATGCAACTAGCACAATATGCTTCTCCATGCTTGTCTGATCACTCAAAAGGACAATGTTGGCATTGTCCTTCCAGAGGAACGGTAACAAGGTGGAGGAAATCATATATTATTCATATCACAAATAAGAATAAGAGCCAATATGGAGGGACTTTTTCAGTGGAAACATAGCCAAAGTGAAGAACCAAAACTATGTGGCCTTCAGCGGTGAAATGTTCATGACGAAAATGGGTTGCATTCCAGATTCTAGCTTTGGAGAACTTCGCAACAGCAATATTGTACAGTGTACGGTTTCATGGCATAAACCAAATCTCTTTGAATTATAGATAATGAGAGAACAAATCAAGTCATAATACAGATAAGGTAGCATGATAACAACATGACTCATTCAGTGCACACAAACCAAGCACCATTTTCAACATGTACATTGAAAGGGGTCTGCTCTAGACAAATCACGGACATGCTTATATGAGGAAAATAGTGCTCACATCCAGTAGTAGTATAATGAAACTGAGCACCTCTTGAGGCCCTTTTCTCCAGCTGAAGCAACTTTTTCTGCTCTGCAAGAAACTTCCTCATGTCATCGTAGGGCCTGCCCTCAAATACCATAAACTCCAGCATTTTTGCGTTCAATATGAAAAATGTTGCAAAGCTAGCTGTGATTTTACTCCTCGTATTTTTTCAACACAATTGTCTTGAGACGGATGTTGAGATGTTTGATAAGATCACGGTGCTTATGACGCCATAAATTTTTGCATCTGGCACATTTGATGTCTGACAAAGAAAAAAAGTGATACTATGAACTATTGTAGGGTGATAATAGACAGAATAGAAATAGAGGTAGCAGTTGAAGACTATGAACTATTGTGAAAGTACTGTCACCTGTATGTACAGCTTCTCTAAGCAAGCAAAGCTTTGTATCAAGCAGATAACCATGTCAAGGCTAAGCCTAAAGTTGTGGATGGCTAAAATCTTGACATTGCCGGCCACCATGGTAAAAGCTTGCATTTGCTTCAATCAAAGAACATGACACATTAGATTGACGGTCTACACATTGAGATGCCGTAAAGCCTGATAATAGGCATTAAAATATAAAGTACTAAGGTTATACAACTACCTCAATTATTGTGGGACCAATTCCGTATTGGGTATAATGATCGGAAAGACTTCCAATAATCTCCAGTTTCGGGGCTGAAATTGCAAAACATGTGGCGCTACACTGCACTTACTGCCAACTTGTATCAGCCTTTCAAGCGAAGGGGCATTCTCAATGATGATTTTATCAAAGGCAGAGCTAAAGCCAATGTTTTTAAGGCTAAGTGAGTTGATCCGAAGGGATATCTTGGACAACGGCCCCCAAATATCTGTGAGCAGCACGCACTCGATGACAGGGCAGGATGCCATGAGTCTAGTCATTGAAACCTCTGAGATTTGAACATGATGAAGTCCGAGCTGCTTGAGCTGAGGAAATTGAAGTGTTTTCTACAGTACCATCGAGGATTTGACAACTGCTGATTGTGGCAACAATGAGGGTGGATGAGAAGCGGAAGGTGGATGCTAGAATTTTTTTGTAGCAATCCCCGGGGCCTGTTGCAAGGGCATAGAGGCTCAAAATACCGGCATCGATGTCCATGACATAGAGCATCAAGCTCGAGTTCCTGGAGGCAACTGAGGATCGGGGATTGAAGCCAGGAATCGATGATAGTTTGGGAGTAGTCGAGATCACGCAAGGGGATGCACAAGCGACGCACGGGGCCTGGGTGCGCGTCAAGGATCCTAGATATCAGGTTGGATAGATTCTCCTCGTACACACCCACACCATCGGCACTGAGGTTGAGCGGTGCAGAATTGGAGAGCCAGAGGTGCCGCCATCGGGAGGCGAGGATTTGGGTACGAGCACCATCCTTGGTGGGAAGAAGGGAGATGATCTCACCGAGGATGGCGTCTGGGAGATTGCTGATCCGATCAATGCCTTCTTCGACTTCTCCGGTGCTAGGCGGCCGTTCCACGCCAAGTAGCCCTCCCCCTTCACTTGTAAGTTTGAGTTCAGAAGCAAGTGATGGTGGCAGATGAAGCTTCTCGTGGGGTATCCAGATCAAAAGTTTCCCTGATTCTTGTGTCTCATGTGCCTCTGTTCTCCTCTTCTTCGCAGCGGAGCTCACTGTGTCTACCTCCATGGCCAGCGGTTTGGAGTTCCTGTAGACAGAGAATGATGAGACTATTAGGACAGGTACAATGGTGTGGTTGAATAGTCCGTCTCATACAAGTCACGTAATTTTCAGACTATTTAGGACAAATACAACACGCTACTCATAGGCAGTCTCATAGTCTGTCTCATACATTGTCACATAGGATTTTGGATGATATGGAAGAGAAAGAGGAGGGTGAGAGAAGAGGTGGTTGTTTCGCGAGGCAACCACCTCATTGTGTTAAAATTTAGGAGTATGAGACGGTGTTTCCACCATTATACGAGTTTTAGTTGCCATGCAACTCATAAATAATTTTTATCCACAAATAAAGGTAGTATGAAATATGATATTTTTATGAGACAACTAAAACACCATCCATTGTATATGTGGATCTTATAGGTCATCTTATGATTATGTGTCATGCATAGACAACAACTTTATACCTGCCCTTATCAGACCATCTATATAATGGATGATTGTTTAGTTGTTCCGTAGAAATTGCATCGTTCTTAATTTATGGATAAGTAAAGGAATATTTATGAGTTGCATGGCAATTACTAACTCGTACAATGTTGTATAAAAGTCGTCTCATACTCCTAAATTTTAGTGCATGAGGCGGTTGCTTCACGAAATAACCGTCTCTTTCTCTCACCACCCTCTTTCTCTCTCTGCCACCTCATCAAAAATCCTACGTGGCGTTGCATGAGACAAGCTATGAGACTGCTTACGTGTAGCATTGTACCTGCCTTTAGGACTGAGGCATATGCATCATCTCATGTTTGCCCTACTTTTTTGTGTTAGATCAACTGGGCCCCCCTATACAACGATTTGGCTCACCTCCTTCCTCCTGTTGATCGCCGCTCGGTGCTGCTATTGCCGCTTGTTGCAAGGCTTCTGCCGCCACTCGCCATCGTGGTCCCGCCTCCGCTCGCAGATATCCCGTCGTCGCTCGCCACCGGGATCCTACCACTTCTTTCCATCGGGTGCACACCTTGAACAGTTGGGGAAAGGGGCTGGAAAGATAGGGAAATAGACTGAGCAGTTAGGAAAAGGATCCACAACAATTTAGAAAAGCATCTAGACAAATCAGGAAAGGGGTTGAACAATTGGACATACAACTAAAAAAATTAAAACGGAAGTGCTCGCCAAGAGGAGGAGGAGGAGGAGGCGGCGGCGGCGGCGGCTGCACTCCCAACAAGCAATGAGGAAGGAGAAACGGGGTGACGCGGAGGTCGCCGACAGGCTCCCACCTCCGCTCAGGGCTCCTAGAGCCGCTCACCTACGAGATCCCCTCCGTCTCAAGGCAACGCGTGGGCCCGCATCGTCGCGGGTGCCAGGGAAGGAATGCGGCTTGGTGGCGGCGGCGCGCGGGCGTAGGGTAGAAGGAGGGGTGGAGCAAGGCTAGCGACGAC
>RWGY01000749.1:0-80584 GCA_007726485.1 Eragrostis curvula | reverse complement strand
TGTAAATAATTCATGCTACAATAAATTGTCAAACTTCGCCATAAATCACTTCCAGTGGTGGCTTTCACCAGAAAAATGCCACTGGACATAAATTAATTTTTGAAATTGAATTATTTATTTAATCGTCTTAAGTGATTAAATGGTTAACTTAATTAGAAATCAATGAAGGAAATACTCCAGACGAAATTAATTAACAAAGTTAATCATTTGCACTTACAGTGTAAATGACTGTCCTATCACGTAATTAAATCATTAATTGCATCATATTCTTGCATCTAACTTTGCATTATTCCTTGTCATAACGTGTAGTGACAGAGACGACTCCGGAGCCGCTCGACTTCCAGCTGCCGGAGGAGCAGGCCCAGGAGGTGCAGGAGGAGCAGCCGCAGCAGGACACTGACCCCGCTGACCCAGTTAGCTACACTCCTGAGCCAGGCAAGCCCCGGTGCATGCCTCCCAATTTAGGATTTTATTTTCGCACTTGATTGGGGCTAGTAATTGATTTTGCATTAGATTTATTAGGAGTTGATGTGAAACCTTAGAACTGCATTAGGATTACCCTTCCATATCCTACCTTGTGTCCTATTTTTGTAGATGTGGTCTAGCTTACGTTAGAACTTGCTATGCTTAGGGACTAGCGAACGGTAGAAGTCGAGTGGTAGGTCCCACTCGCATGATAGGAATCACCGTGGATTATACTAGATGGATTTAGGATTGTTGAGACCGGACGGGGAATTATTTGTGTAGGATGGTTGGAGAAGGCTGGGCCTTCACGGTGGTAGCCCCGTCTGTGTCGATTGAGGACCGTTCGTTGTTGGCCATGTTGAGCAAGTTCGAACGTACTGATCGCATGCTAGTGTTTTTATGGGCCTAGTAAACCTAGTAGCCTGCGTCGCCCTGGATGTCTGGTAGATACTTTACTCTTTCTATCATGGTACTTGGGAGAGGAAGGATAACGTCCTGCGGAGTTGTACGTCTGGGACGGGGGCTGCGGCGGGAGTCCCCTTCCTCGGGAGGAGTAGAATCTAGTACAGCTCTGGTGGTGCGTAGCGTAAACGGTTGCTGCATACGACTTGCTCACTGCGTCACATCGTAGTGTGATATGATTGATGATGATGACTAGTACTTATATTTATTGTATCTCATTACTGCTATATTGATGATATGATGTATTGTTAATTATATCTGTTTTAGTTATATGCACACTGCTTTACTGGATAAGTATTTAATGTGAAAATAAAAATTTGAAAGTAAGGACCAAGTAATTAGTGCGAGTTATGCTATCGAGTCGGCCATCCTTTTGTAGCCTTGCATATTAGGAGTCGGCTGTAGATAGCCACATTGACGGTAAGTCTTGCTGAGTATTAGTTGCTCAGGGTTTGGCTCTTTATGTTTTATTGCAGGTAGCACGTTTATCCCTGACTCTATAGGTGAAGGTGGACAGTGGGATGGTCAGCTTCCCTTTGGTTAGACAGCCCACTGGGAGACCGAGGAGTGATCTCCTTTCTAGTTCGCATCTTCATGGCTTTGGATGCGGACTTACTTGTATCGTGAGCGCGCGCGTTGTATCTTCTTTCTATCTTTGGACTTGTACTAGTATTGTTGAACTTCCGCTGTGCGACTCTATGTTTTAATTGGACTAATGTAATATCTTAAATACTTAATTTGTGCTTTTTATATGTTGTACTGTTGCGTCTGTTCATCAGCGCGTACCGACTCGATCCTGCGAAAAGCGGAAACGCTTCAGTAGTCCAGCCGTCACAATTGTTGTAGTTACTCCACAAATTAACCTGCCTACTAAACCGTCCAGACGTCCAGAAATTAATCACTTGCATGCTGAAACTGCTGCCACTACCAGAAAAATCAATACATTGATGTTTTCAATTCCTCACCCATTCATAGCTCTCAATACCTTTGAGTCTACCCTTAAAATTCGTTGAGGTTGGCATATTCTGTGACCAGCGCCCAAGCATCACTAGAATATGATCTCGGTCAGCTTGGAAGCAAGCGGTGATCAGCTTCATCAAGAAGTTTTCTGAATGATCAACCATGGTGAGCTTGCTGCATGCTAGATGCCTACATCTAACTCAGCTATTAGTTCCAACTCTCTCTCTCTCTCTCTCTCTCTCTCTCTCTCTCTCATACAGATCTTTATCTGATTCGCAGTTTCAACAGGGAGAATTTCAAATAAAGGAGCATGATATGTGTACTGCTCATTTCTTCTTCTTTTTTAGACTCATGTACTGCTCATTGTTTTGTATGTACAGTCTATTTACTTTCAATACAATCAACTATGCCGAGGAGACGAAGATCAAGATACAGAGGAAATTAGCAAACCTCCAGTTATATTTTAACAATATAGACGGGAAAGAGGAATGAAGAATTTTTTTTCCCTTTTTGTTCAGAGCCCTCTTGGCTTCTCACTGGTGTAAACCGTGTCAGCATTTATTAGCGAGAAAAGGATCAAACTAAAAGCTATTTTCTACAGTGCACTTGAGGTGAGTAAAAACATTCAAACAGTTATGCCCCGTCACATTTTTATTGTCATCTTATGTTTATGTCTTATTTTTGCGTAGGAGCCTAATTTTCAGAAATGTTGTTATATACTCCATACTTCGGCATAAATCATTGTCAGTCATAGGCATCATTTCATTTATTTTCAGTTCTCATAGACACAAAGGCCCTTTATACAATCCCGCAGCAACGCGCGGGGTATCACCTAGTAATATGTTCTTCGCAGACACAACATCGTTGGTTTTATGTACATGGCCAATTGTGCTAAACTAAAATATCCGATTTGTTGTTCGATCTACAAAGTCTGACCCCACCTAATAATTTGCCGAAAATATCAGCCGATCGGTTAGTACATCATTTATCAGATCAAAAAGGGTTCTCAGTTATCGCAATGGCCAACGAGACGAGGCGGCGCAAGGAACCGACGCCGGCGAAGCGGCGGAGACCGACCACCTTGCACGACATCCCTGACCACTTCCTCAAGCGCGTAATCCTACGCCTCGATTCGCACCTCTGCCTCGTCCGCGCGGCCGCCGTTTGCAAGCAGTGGCGTCGCATCGCCGCGAGCCCAGGCGTCGCCGACTATAACTTCTCCTACCGCTACCCAGGGAACTACGTCCTCGGCTACTACCACGCCGTCGACGACTCGTCGAACCGGCGAGCACCGCCGCAACCAGACGGCAGCCTCGTCCTGAACCCTGCCTCCCCGGCGCCACGCCGCCCTCTGGTCTTCGTCCCCGCCTCGCCGGCCATCAACGTCCGCCACTTCTCCCTCGATTTCCTCCCTGACGCCGCCGGTCACCGCCGTCGCCGATGGGAACTCGTGGACGGCCGCGGCAGTCTCCTCCTCTTTGCCGATCAGCGGCGAGGCTTCTTCCCGGACCTCGTCGTATGTGAGCCGATCTCGCGGCGGTACGTCCGGATCCGCCCCGTCAAGGAGATGAAGTACCTCCGCTGCCTCGGCGTCTTCCTCGCCAACAACTCCGGCTTCTCCAGGAACGTCAGTTTTTCCGACTTCCGGGTGACCTGCTTGCTCTACGAGCGGTCCCCGGGCATGGCGGACGACGTCGGCGAAGCCGTGTCCTGCTTCTACAACCGCGCGCCTCGGAGCAGGCGAAGGATCACCGGCTGGAACACGCAGTGCGTCGTGACTTCTAGCTGCATCCTCCTCCACGGCGCCGAGTCCACGCACTACGCGGGCCGCGCCGCCGGGTTGGTGTTCTGGGTCGTCGGAGACGACGATGGCACCGTGCTCGCTGCTAGCATTGACCAGAGTGGGTTCAGGCGGTACCGTCTCCCCGAGCACCTCTGGGGGTCGTCGCAGCCGGGATCGAGCTTCCGGTTCGTCGAGGAGAGTGTCGACGTTTACCCACGCCTGGTGAGGCTCGTCAGCCTGGTCGGCGACGAGCTCAGGGTCTACCTGGGGAATTTGTACAACAGCAGTGAGTGGCAACTCGAGAGAACCCTACAAATGTCGCAGGTAACCCGGGGGCTCAAGGGCTACAAGGAGTGCTTCTTTGCCACCACGGTGAAGATTGTCGGCGAGGGACCCGGGTACGTTGTGATGACACCAGCGGAGGAGGAGACGTGGCTCTTCTCCTTGGACCTCAGGACCATGCGGGTGGAGTGTGACCACAGCCGGAACAGGCTACCTGGCAAGGTTTACACGTACGAGCTGGAGACTCCGCCGGTGGTGCGCGCGTGCGTGGTGCGTTGCAAGAGGTTTGGTCGTGGCCCGCTCTGGCGAGGCCTTGGACGATGCTCTCACATTTGCATCTGCGCCTAAGTCGATCGTGCAAATTGATGGACATGTTATCTTCAGGAAATAAAAAGGAGAGGAGAAATCTTCAGGCTCGTTTTCCTCTCTGAGAAACCAGTCTTGCATCGCATATTAGAGACGAAGTAGAAATACTGAATCCCGCGACTAAGGATGTGAGACTACCAATAATTACTATTGGTGCCCTTGCTGTTGTCCTTTCAGTTTATGTTACACCTTTTGTTGCGGTTTTGGCTGTGTTAATATATTGTTGTTATCCATTGGAAATTCGATCATGCCCGGTATTGTTTTCTCTACAGGCCAAGTTCTTGTGAACGTGAGTGGCTGTTTGGCCAACTATTCGTTGGATAAATATGATGTGGCCTATAAAGGTTCGCGGTTCGTCCAGCATCAAATTGACGCACTGCAAATAGTACGACTGGTCCCGTGTACTGAACAAAACCAATGGTGTTATACTTCACCAACCCCACTGCCTGTTTACTTCTGGTCATTATAGTTGCCATAATTGGACCACACCATGTGTCATACCCTATTTCTGGAGCACTCTGTGCATCATGTATCAGTCCCTGGATCAGTAGCTGATACGCACATGAACACAGATATGGTAATCAAAAGCATACTTCGAATAGGTAAATAGATATAGTACCTGATATAATGAGCCTTTAGTGACGGTTCGACAAGGATGCAGAAGTATCCAAGTCCTTCCGTCAAATAAAGGCGAAGCAATCACACACAGACAGCGGAAAGCACGACCCAAGCCACAGGCAGACTTGAGAAGCAGAACCGAAAACCAAAGCGTCGTCGTCTCCTACGAAGACTTCTCCTACTAAAAACATCAATCGCAAACGCGTGAGTACATAAGGTACTCAGCAAACCCTAACACAAGGGGTAAGTATATGCAAGGGTATAAACAAGGATGAGGCTGAGGTTTATCATATCGGCGGAAAGCCAATTTTGTGCAAGGGTTATTTTTGAAATCAAAACAGTTTGCAAACTACAGTCAGGTATGTCATTAGATATAGTGGGGTTGGTTGGCCCTTGGGGAGATGCAATCCATCCCGCCAGTTCCCAAATTTTAATGCTGGCAGGAAACCAGCGCACGGCTCCACGCCGGTGTTTTCCAAAAACACGCCAAGGATAACTCACACAGAAAAGACTAATCATTGTGTGGCCATAGCTTTCGCGTTGTCCAATGCCGTGGAACACGGCTATCCGGATAGATTCTTATCCTCTGCAGAGGTTGTACACTTTCCTCACAAGGTACCCAGTCCTCCCCACGGCCAATGGCTTGGACTGGATACTAATGGTTCCGTACCTACTTGGCGTCACCACGGCGCCACCACGGAAAATCTGCGACCAGGGGCTCCCATCATCATATAACAGAAAGGCCAAAGGCCAGAATTGTCTCCACATGCCGGACTCGACGCCAACCTCGTCGAGCCTTCTCCTGGCTTCCGTTTGCCACTCCAGCCTCCTGGTGGGTACCGGGTGAACGCTATAGTAGGGTGTGGTTCCAAACCTTTCCCATACAAGACTTGTGGTTGTACGAAGGGTGCTAAGCTAGGCGGCACATGAACCGGTCCTTATATGACCGAATCAGGCATCTTTAATAGCCAATCCTCACGAGGAAGGGCGTCCCAGAGACAGCCTCCCCCACTGAGGACTACCTCGCCTGATCCCGCCAAAACATCCCCCACTATGGGTTGCACTTTATCATCAAACCCACCCATTTTCATATTTACTCACACCACCAATCACTCACACTTTTTAACACAAAAGCATGTGAGCAAGATTAATTAAGTACACATGTGACAGGTCCTAAGCAGCATTTTGATTCATCACATCATTAAAGAATTAATGATGTGGGTTCCAAGGTTTAACAAGGGTTCAGGGTAAGCAAAAACAAGGCAGGGCAATCAACAAGTACTTAGGACATACTAAGCATGTAAATCACTTTTAAATACCATCCATACTTTATTTGAAAGCAGACGCTAAGTGGGTTTTCTTTGCAATCATAGGATCAATATGATCAAGGGGAGTTAGGGCTTGCCTGATATTCGCTTTCCTAATCTTTAAGTTCTGGGTCATCGGTCTTTTCTGTCGAAGTTGATGCCTTCGAGTCCTTCCTTGAAGCTCGTATCTTTCGACGGGTCTTGATATAAGATTCCTCAACGAGTACTTGGACTCTTCTAGCTTTTCCTCGATTCTCGCGTAATCTAACGCATAGAAATACTACGTATAAATAAACTACCGCAAAAGAAAATAAAGAGCGAAAAGAGCCGAATAAGATCCAATTAACTCCAATAAACTCGATAGAAAGCAAATGAAGAACAAAAGTCTCAAAACACGGATGATGCATCCAGTTTTACTTTAACAAGGTTCTGTTACCTTAAAAAGGCCATTAGGGGTGGTACATCGTACTCTATGGCTTTTGGTGTAATGAGAGATGCTAAACATGAAGAGAAGAGCATGAATCCATGAAGTGACGGGGACAGCGTGTGTACGTGTGCTTCGTACATTCGTGGCACTAGCCTCCATACAGGTAGTAACCTATATAAAGGTTCATGCAACACGTGTACGAAGTACAAGGTGTGTCAGCTTAGGGCTCCTATATCTTATATCGTTAACTAATGATGATTTAGCTATTAATTACTTACTAGATTGATTAATTACTAAGACTAAGTTATTATTGATTGGCCGTCATGCGTCGGACGCACGACGATGGTACGTGTACGTGACCATGTATGACATGAATGCACGACTGCAGATAAAATACCAAGATCAAATAAAGACAACTGACAATTAAGATAACAACGAATGAATAACTCCCATCAGATCCAACAAAAAGGGCGCTTGAAACAGAGGACGACGAAATGATAAGGTTTGGTAGAATTTGGTGAGGGCTTTGGAATAGGTGCTGCAGGCATTGTTGGATTAGGTTTGATTGAGCGATGATTGGTCAAGGCTAGGTTTGGAGTTGAGTTCGTGATAGAAGGAGGTTATTAGATTTTGAAGTGAAACGACATAAAAGATATATTGCTAGATTTAATGCTAGCGAGCGAATGAGTGAATAGGTGATACAAAGATGAAGCCGAGTGTTTGTTGTGATGTGGAGGGTATTGGATATTTAGCGTCACAGGATTGGTTAGGTTTAGGTGAATAGTAGTTGCGACGTGTGAGACATCGCATAACTGTCGGGAAAAGATATAATAGGTGGGAGGGTTTTGGGGCATTGATGGTATCTAGGTCAAAGATGGTGCTCCAACAATAGTACCATGAGGTACTATGCGTTTCTACGAACGCGTAGGCGCAAGAATCGCCTAAAACGGAGCTATGGTTGAAAAGAGATGGACATTTGAAGATTTGGTGAAATATTTGTAATTACAAAGGACTCACTTGTAATTACAGAAAGGTTTTAAGGACTTATTTGTAAGGTCAAAAAGTTCTAGGGACCAATATGTAATTATGAAAAAGTTTAGGGACCTTGGTGTAAAAAGACAGGGGCTAAAACATAATTACAGAAAAGTTTAGGTACTGTTCTGTAAAAAGTCAGGGCTTAAACATAATTACAGAAAAGCTTAAGGGCTTATCTGTAAAATGTACAGGTCTGGGGATTTTCAGGGATTTTCGGAATTATTTTTGTATTGGGAAATGGTTTATTGCGTGGTGCTGACGCAATAAAGGGAGAAATGATTTAATTAAAATTAAAAGGATTATGGACCAGGTCCATGGAGTCCATGGACCGAGGCGAGGCCGCGGTCCACGAGTCCACCGTGGACCGGGACGCATGCGCGCGGTGGCGGCTCACCGGGATCCTCACCGGCGGCACGTGGGGTGCTTGGCTGGCGACGGGAAGCGGTCGGGCGGCTCTGCGTGCAACGGGGGAGCGGGCGGCGCCACGTGTCGCTGTCGGGAAAGATCGACACGGTGGCGCGAGCTCGCCGGACTAGGGTGGCACGGAGGCGTGCGACGCGAAAGGGTGCGCGTGAGCGCGCGTGCTCGGGGTAGAGGACGGAGAGGTGGGCGGGGGTGCGAGGGGTGAGAGACGCGCACTGATTGGCCGAGCGCGGCCGGGAAGATGGCCGTCGATGGCATTTTGCGGCGGCGGGTGGCAACGCTAGGTGAGGGGCGGGTGCGCACGATGAGAGAGGATGAGGGAGGGCGGAGGAGAGAGAGGGGCACCGGGTGGTGCTCACCGTGCACTCGGTTGAGGCGGAGGAGAGGGGAAGGCGGCCGGCGCCAATGGCGGGGTCGCCGGAACCCTAGCTCGTCGGTGCGGTGCAGCTCCGGGCTCCACTGTGCGAGATGGCGGCGTGCCGAGGTGGAGCACGGCTTGGAGCGGCTCGAGGGCGAGGAAAGGTGGAGGTTCGGTGTCTCCGCGGCGGCCGGAGAGATCGTCGGAGAGGGTCACCGGAGAGAGAGAGGGAGAGAGGGAGAGACTCGCGGGGCTCACAGGAGAGAAGGGCTCGGCCGGTTTTTAACGACGCGGAGCCGTGGCGGCCAAGGCGTCGCCCGGCAGGCGGGGATGGGCGGCGGCATGGGCGGCGACTGTGGCTGACGCCGCCGACGGGACGCGTCGGGGAAGAAACTGACAGGGCGGGCCCACCTGTCAGCGGGACGGAGAGGAGGAGGCGGGCTGGTGGGCGAGCTGGGCCGGGGTTGGCTGGGCCGCGGGGCAGGCTTCGGCCTGGGGAAGAGAAAGGAGCGGCCCATTTGCGGTTTCCGGGAAAAAGAAAAAGAAGAGGTGAGCGGGCTGGGCTGGAAGAAAGGTTTCGGCCCGAAACGAAAAGAGAAAAGGAAAAAGAGTTCATCTTTTTATGGGATTTGAATTTGAAGGAAATTTCAAATTCAAACAAAAACAAAGATTGATCAAACACTCAAAATAAATCAAATAAAACTCAGAAATGCATATGGTGAAGTTTGATGCAAGTTTAAAATTCAAAAATTTAAAAATCAACTTGGGAATAAATTCTACTTTGATTTTATTTGTTGGAAACTCAAAAGCTTCAAATTTTTAGTATATTTTTAATTGAAGCAAACACTTGAGCACAAGTTTTATTTTTTTCAAAATTTTCAGATTCAAACTAAGTTTAATTTATTTAGTGAATTTTATTTTGAAAATTCATTTGAAGATGAGAGGTTGGACAAAAATTTTAATTTGGAGTGATTTTTATTCCTTTTTATTTTTCTTTTCTCCTTTTCTTTTTGGCTCCAAAAGTAGGGGTGTTACACCATGCTTGGCTTTAAAAGAAGCACCGAACGTGATTGGAAGCTCAAGAGAAATTGAGGTAATGTACGTATAAGGCATGGACGCTATCAGTGTCGTGATTCACAGAGTGTCCATTCTAGGCTTGCGAGGCACCAGGAGTCCAGGAGTCGACCAATATGGTGAGTTTTCTTTGACAGAATTTCTTTTGAGGTGTCAAGTTCACCGATTGGCAGTGTTAGTTATTTTACAGTAAAGTTGGTTATTTTATTATGTTTTCACTATGCTTTTACAGATAGCTGCGGCCTGCGGGTATTTGTCATGACCACGGATGGCAAAGGGCGTAAGAGGAAGTGCAAGATGGCGAGACGCTGCAAGCCAGGGAAGGTGGCAGAGAAGCAGATGGCGTCTTCAGCAGCAGACGGTGATGCTGCTGATACCCACCGGCAACGCCATGCGTCGTCTCGCGTCAGCAGCTCATCAGATGATGCGCCGGCGTAGCATGCCACGGAATACAGAGCCACCTCATTGTGAAAACAGAGCGCTAAATTTGAGATTCCCGTCTTTTTGCAGGTGAATCAAATCAAGAATCCACGTAGGCACAAACTGTTGTAGAAAAATGATATAGATGCGAATCGAAGGGCCAGATCGTTCTGCAGAGTTTTAACCTGGGACATATTCTGTGCTGGGAGAACGAAAAAGAAAGTGTTCACGGGGAAAATAGCGACCACCCCCCTCATCTCCAATTTGCGATCCAATTCTTCACCAAACATTCTGCAAAAAGAGGCCGAGAATGGGGAGCATCTCCAAGAAAGCCCCATAAATCTCCCTTAAATTAAAATATTGGGATTCAATAAAAAAAATCATCTCCAACAGCTCCCCAAAACCACCCCAGTTTTTTCATAGCCCCTAAACTCCCCTCATTTGTAGCTACAAACGGGAAAAGAATTGTTGCTCTCATTCCTTGTTTTTTCAATAGAATTAATGTTTTTGTGGTCCCAAGTGCTGATGTGGCCCAATCAAAATGTTTAAATCCATTTTTAGGGGAGGACTGTTGGAGAAGAAGAGAAAAATTGTCCCTTATATTTTTTTGGTTGCTCCCAAAAACAAATTTATAGGACTAATTTATGAGGTTCTCTTGGAGATGCTGGGCATGCTAAATTTCAGCCTCAAACGAATTCGGCAGAGAGAGAAACAAAAATTTGAAAAAGTTCCAAGGAGTGGTCGATCGTTATTCAGAGCTGCCACTGTGGAGGTTCTCAGCTACTGGGCGGAGGATGGCTGCGCCGTATGCGTGAGCCGTGAAGCAAGGCGGAGCTGCCTGCTGTGGGGATCATTTTCACCGAGATCCGGTGTGTCTGGCGGCACACCGATTCCTGCAGGGCACGCGTTCGTGCTTTGGTGTCCTGCATCTGCCTGTTCATGCGACGGGCTGGCCGGCCGCATCGCCATCCACGACCAAGCCACAATCAAACCGAGCAGGACTGCCCTTCCAGGCCTTCCCTTGCCAACGTCCTCGATGTCCGTAGGCGTGCACGTCGTAGCTGGCATGCCACCGGCGGCTGCGACGCACACGGGGCGCGGGCACGCCGCACAGCCTTCAATTCTTCATCGTCTACCAGGACCCCAGCAGCTGCCGATTGAGCCGCCATGAAGCAAGGCGGTCCTGTCTGCGGTGACACTCCGTCGGGGATTATCAGTACGGAGCTCCAAGGTCGCCACCGGGCGCGGCTGACGTCTGGCGACACGACCTGTAAACAGTGAACCACCGATCCCTGGCCGACGAGCTTAGCAGCCGTGGCCCGTGCACGCTTGCGCTTGACCTGTATAGCACTTTTGTCATGCTAATGCAAGGATTAGTTTGCATAGCTCTTGTATGAGA
This sequence comes from Eragrostis curvula, assembly GCA_007726485.1. Lineage (NCBI taxonomy): Eukaryota > Viridiplantae > Streptophyta > Magnoliopsida > Poales > Poaceae > Eragrostis > Eragrostis curvula. Next base: position 69,205 of record RWGY01000749.1, on the reverse strand, counting down.
GCTGCTATGCGTCACGGCTCATCGTTGAGTAGCTCCAAAAATTAAAGCAGCATTAACGGCAGATTAATTTACATTGGTCGTACTCCACAGTCGCATACAGGAGTTGTACGCACAACACTTTCTCCTCATGTGTGTAACTATTCCCTTTGTATTCTGTTGTAGTCCTCATGTACAATCAATCAGTAAAATAACTTGATGTTTATGTTTCATTGCACTTGAGAATATATTTAGAAATATAATTCTTTTGCATTACCGTGGTTGGTGAGTAACTATGACTATTTTAACTTCAGTTCAAGAGAGTGGAAAACTGAACTTTGAATCATCATATAAACCTTAGCTTTAAAAGGTGCATCCATGGTACAAGTTTGAGAAATTCAAGAAGAACAAGACTTCACTTATACTGTATGTTGTACACATGTGAGGTGACGCACATATTGTGTGTTGTAGAACTGTGAGGCATCAGGAATTTAGCAGAATTGCTTGGTTTCACCTTTACAAGATCCGCAGGATGTCCCTGTTCATATGGTCTGCGGTAAGTAGTGTATACAAAGCTTGGTCGGCTTGATGCTTACAAGCTTAACCGACAGGAAATACATTGCAGTACAATCAGAGACTTGAGAGTTCAAAGTGTTAGTGGCGTCACAACATTTTAGGGGAGAAACTTATGAATAAGCCAGCAACCTCGCTCTTAGATTATCATGTTTCCATCTTCGTTATGTATTGAACAAGAGCTGCAGCTACGCTAGCGACAAAAATATTCTTTGGATGAACTTACTTTAGCTGACTGGCGATGTTTATTAACCAAACCACGGTGCAAACCAGACAATGGTATGATGTTCTTTAAGAACCTAGTGTTTTCTTTAGAACATAAAGTACTGCCATCAGCAAAAGAGAACTGCAACAGAGCCACCATTGAATTCTTTGGAGTAATTATGAGATAAATGCTTCTACTACTTGTCCTTCACACTTACAGCGCAAGTTAACTTTCTTGCTGTAGTTCCACTTTGTCCTTTTATTCTGGAGAACATACTCATTTGCTTCGCTGAGGTGACGCCCCGTTGTTTGTCCGAAGCTATGTCCGACGCAACTTTGCGAATTATGGCTAGGATTACACACTTTCGCTAAGGTGTATATTGTATTGTGCTAAGTATATACGGAGTGCTTTTTATTTTTGTACCGCGTGGATTCATACTACGAATTCCAATTGTTGTGTTACCTTCTCTCACCCAAAACAAAAAACTGCTAGACTAAAGTCCTGACGCAATACAACACGTCATTAGGGTTAACTAATCCTAGATGGAGAACGAGACGACCGAGACGGCGGCGCAAGCAACAGGCGCCGGTGACGATGATGCCAACGACCGCCGTCCACGACATTCCCGACCACCTGCTCCACAGCATCATCGTGAACCGCCTCCGTTGCCACGTCTCCGTCATCCGCGCGGCTGCCGTGTGCAAGCGGTGGCGCCGCATCGCCTCCACCCGCGGCAAGCGATACACCGACTGGGACCGTCATGGGTTTTCCACGTGCATCGGCCACTACCACGCCGCAGATCCGTCCTCCTCTCCGTCGCGACGCAACCATGCCTTATTTGTCCCCTTCTCAAGGACGATCAACGCCAGCCCTGGGAGCTCGTCGACAGCTGCGGCAGCCTCCTCCTCCTCGCCGTCCAGCGCCGCGGCTTCTTCCCGGACCTCGTTGTCTGCGAGCCCATCTCGCAGCGTTACGTCAGGATCCACCCGATCCCGGAGATGAAGTACTTCCACTGCCTCGGCGCATTCCTCGCGTACATGCCAAACGAAGTGATCGCCATGTCAAGGCTCACGGTGACCTGCGTGCTCTGCGACCACGCCGTGGGCATGGAGGACGGCGTCAGCGTCGTCACCGCCCGTGTCTACAGCCACCGCGCGCCTCCCGATCCTCTGACGCGGCAGCGGCAGCCGAATGGCTGGGACACGACGTCGCAGGCAGTGGCTGTCACACCCCGAAATTTGCCCTCATTTGAAATTCACTAAAAATTTGAAATTTTTTGAATTTAGAACAAATTAAAATGAAGTGTGTGATTAAAGTTAGCCAAACCACCTCAATTTTAAAATTTTTCATTTCAAAAACTTGCACAAAACCCAGCATATGCATTTATGGTTTTTATTGGATTAATTTTGAGTGTTTGTTTGCTGTTTGTTCTTGTTTGAGTTTGAATCTTATTCAAATTCAAATCCTAGAAAATCCAGAGAAAATATCAAAACATTTCCTCCTTCCCGGGCCGCTTTTCCCTTTCTTCTCTGGCCGGCCCATCTTCTCTCCCCCTTCCTCCCTCTCCCGGACCGACGCCACCGCTCGGCCCAACCTCCCTCACCCCGGCCCATCCCTCTCTCTGTCACTGCCATGTGGGCCCTACCCTGTCGTCGTCCTCCTCTGGACGCCACCGGCGAAATTCCCGGCCGCGCCCATTCCTCCCGGTCTCCTCTCCGTCGTCACGTCGCGTCCGAGCTCCAGGAGAACCACGTGAAGAACGCGCAGCGCACCGCCTTCTCTTTTCTTCCCCGTCCCGTTCCATCGCACAGCGCCGCCCCCGTCCCGTCAACCCTAACTCCGGCGAGCTCCATCCCTCCCTGCCTCCATGACGTCGCGCACAGCTCCGCTCCATCTCGTCGCTGGCACTGCAGCCACGCCGTGCCCACACCGCGCCAGCGTCATCGAGCCGCACCGCCTTCGCGCGTCGCGTCGGTGTCAAATCCGGCGAGAAAATATCTCGCCGGAGCCCGCGATATTTCCCCGCGCGCACCGCCTTAGCGCGACTATAAAACGCACCCCGAGCTCCCTCTTCTCCTCCTCCGTCACTCCACTCTCCCGCTCACCCCTCCCGCACAGCCGAGCTCCCCTTCTCTCTCTTTTCCCCATCTCCGGTCAAACTCCGGTGAGGCCCTCCGCCGCATTCCGCCACTCCCCGCTCCACCCAAGCTCAAGGTGAGCTTCCTCGCTCCCCTCTCCCTCACCTGTGTGACATCCCGTGTCACTGTAATGCTAATCGTACAAACAGCCCAAAAGCAAACAGAACTCAAATTCAAATCAATTCACAAATTCGAAATCAAACATGCAAAGAAACGGCAAACCAAGGCTTGTGAAGGAACTTGAAATTTTCAATAACAACTTCAGTAACCAAAAATACCAGTGGATAGCCCTTCTGAAAAGGGAATTTTTGAGATTTTTCCAAGATTTTTGAAATTCAGGAAGACCCCTTAAAAATTCCGAGAAGTGGCTGCAAATCAGAGTGTTCTTCGATTTTTAGTTCAAAATCCAGAGCTGGACACTGTGTGGACCCAAAATAAAAGTTGTAGCTGGATGTCAGTTCTACAGCTCCAAATTTTGTCATAATTTTTGGAGCACTGGAAGTAGCCTAGATAATTCGAGGAACTTTGCTAGATTTAATTCCTGAAAATGGAAAAGACAGTCGGCCGTCGTCAGAGCTCGGCCGCCACGTCGCCGGCGACGACCGGAGACACGACGCGCACTCTCCTCCATTCATTCTGTACGCTGCCGTCCTTAAACCGCCCCACCCCCGGTTTCCCCAATCCTAAACCCTAGCTTTGTTTGCCCAAATTCCGCCGCCACCCTACGCCGTTGCCGAGGTCGACCTCTACCTCGCCGACGCGCCACTGCCCCGCTTGCTCCCCGGCCAGGACACTCCACCAGAATCCTCTCCAGGTCACCCTCGAGCTCAACCGTGGCCACCATTGCCCTACTCGCACTGTGAGCTGTGGATTTCAGTCGTCCCTTCCAACTCCGGCCAACCGAGCTCCTCTCGTGCCGCCATCTCTCCCTCCCTCTCCGGTGAGTCCCCGGCAAATCCCTCTCGCCCGAAGGTAGTCATCGCGGTCTCGCGTGACATTGACCCCTTTTTCCTATGTAACAGCAGCTCACCTCGACGGATTTGAAGATTCCCCGCCGCCGAGCATCACCGCCGCCACGACCTCGCCAGTGCCGACCTCCTGCCCGGACTCTTCGACGTCATTGCTGCCCACGACTTGTTTGCCCGTGCCACCGTGAAGCTCCTGGACCAAATCCGGCTCATCCTCGACCAACCTTCGGCCCCCGAGTCGTCGCCGGTCATCTCCCACCGCCGCTTTTTGACCTGGACCGCGCTCCGGTCACTTTCGCGAGCTTCCACTGCTCTAGGTGAGACCCCCACACCACGTGCTCCCTCCACGTACCCTTATTTAGGCCAGAGACCTGCCGGAATGCAACTCCGGCGAGGGCGCCACCGCTCTCCGGTGTCGTCTCCGGTCAGCGCACCGGAGACCATAGAGTTATTGATCTGCTGTGGCTACTGGAGATTCCGTGTGGAAAACCGTGTAGCCAAACGTGTGTTCTTGCGTTTGACTGGCTGGATTTGTTGTGGCACTAGGTTGATCCGGTGCGGCCCAAACCCTGTGGTCTCATTTGTGGCCCAGATCTGAGTGGCCCGCCCATTTTCAATCCTTTTCCGAATTAGTTTAAATTCCCAGAAAATCACAGAAATTGTAAAATTCATAGTAAATCGAATACACCTCCGAAAATTATGAAACCAATCCTTGTTAGCTTCCTTAACCAATCTTGCAACCCATTTTCCTGTTTTCTGTAAAATTTAAAATGTGCAGAAATTGTTTAAATAGTGATTAATTCTCTGTTACTCCGTAAATCTTGAACCTTGGCATGCTTGTAAAGTATATGTTAACACACCTACAGAGCATTTTTCCACTGTCATATCTTACTTAATTAAATTCCTATGATTTAAATTGTTCCTGCATTGTTTAAATCATTATAAATAATCTACCTTGCAATAAATCCTGAAACTTCACTGTAAATTACTTCCAGTGGTGGTTTCCATCAGAAAAATGCCACTGGACCTGAACAAATTTTTGAAGTATAGTTAACTAATTAATCAACTTAAGGTAATTAACTAATTAACTTAATCAAGAAGTCAAAGAAAAGAAATACTCTAGACGAAAGTAATTAAACAAATTAATCATTTGCACTTACAGTGTAAATGACTGTCCTATAAAGAAATACATTTTAATTGCATCATGTTATTGCATCTAACTTGCATTTCCTTGTCATGGCATATAGCTCTCGAGGAGATTCAGGAGCAAGTGGAGGACCAGGATGCTGAGCCGCTCAGGAGGAGCCACTGACTGATCGTTGCTGAATGTGCTAGAGATAGCGTCGTTCTTGAGCCAGACAAGCCCCGGTGCATGCCTCCCTATTTAGGATTTTTACTTTCTCACTTGATTGGGGCTAGTAATTGATTGTGCATTAGGTTTATTAGGAGTTGATGTGAAACCTTAGAACTGCATTAGGACTACCCTTCCATATCCTACCTTGTGTCCTATTTTTGTAGATGTGGTCTAGGTTACGTTAGAACTTGCTAGGCTTAGTGGCTAGCGGACGGTAGAAGTCGAGTGGTAGGTCCCACTCGCGAGGTAGTTTCAACCTGGATTGTACTAGCTGGATTTAGGATTTGTTGAGACCGGACGGGGATTTGTTTGTGTAGGATGGTGCGAGAAGGCTGGGCCTTCACGGTGGTAGCCCCGTCTGTGTCGGTTAAGGACCGTCCGTTGTTGGCCCTGTTGAGCAAGTTCGAACGTACTGATCATATGCTAGTGTTTTTATGGGCCTAGTAAACTTAGTAGCTTAGGTTGCCCTGGTGTCTTGCGGATACTTGCACTTTCTATCATGGTATTCGGGAGAGAAGGGATGCTTCCCAATCGGGGCGTACGTCTGGGACGGGGACCGTGCGGGAAGGCCTTTCTCGGGAGGTGTGAGACCCAGCCAGCTCTAGGGGGACCTTCGCGAATAGTTGCCACATGCGGCTCTACGCGTGTGTGGCGTATGGTCAGGTTTTCTCCTGCAGGATGTACATCGATGCCGCCGCTCTCGGTCAAGAGCAACCTTGCTCACTGAGTCACCTCGTAGTGTGACATGATTGATGAGATGATGATGCTAGTCTATTACATTGCTGTTATTTACTGTCACCGTTGATGTATTGTTACTATACCTGTTCTAGATATATGAACACTGCTTTATTGGTTAAGTACATAATTGGAATTAAAACTTGAAAGTAAGGATCAAGTAATTAGTGCGCTTTTATGCAATCGAGTCAGCCACCCCATTGTAGCCTTTGCATAATTAGGAGTCGGCTGTAGATAGCCACATTGACGGGTAAAACTTGCTGAGTATTAGTTGCTCAGGGTTTGGCTCTTTATATTTTATTGCAGGTAGCACCTTTATCCCTGACTCTATGGGTGGAGGTGGACAGTGGGATGGCCAGCTTCCCTATGGTTGGACAGCCCACTGGGAGACTGAGGAGTGATCTCCTCTCGAGTCCGCATCTTCATGGCTTTGGATGCGGGTTCTTATTGTATCGTGAGCGCGTGCGCTGTATTTCTACCAGTTTGGACTTGTACTTGTACCGTTTATTTCCGCTGTGCGACTCTGTGTTTTAATTGGATTAATGTAACCACTTAAAGACTCAATTCGTGCTTTCTATATGCTGTACTGTTGCATCTGTTCATCAGCGCTATACCGACTCGATCCTGCGAAAAGCGGAGACGCTTCAACCTGCACCCCCTCTTTCCCTCCTCGCACCCCGAAACCAGCCCGCGCCGAGAACCGCCGCTCCGCCCCTCTTCCCCTCCATCTCCGGCTGCCGCGGAGCTCTCCCCGGCTTGGCTGAGGCCACACACCGCCCCCACGTGCGCACGCGCACGTCCGCGCTTGCCCAGCTCTGCTCCCGCGCACACATGCATCATTTCCCCGCGCACTCCGGCGCGACCCCGCGTCGTCGCCCTAGCCTCTGCCCTCATCGACGTCAAGCACCATCGGATCCACCATGGCGCGTAGACCCCGCAGTTGCCCTCCGCGTCCTGTTCCGGCCACCCCAGCTCCCGCCGGCGAGCGCTCCGCCGCCGCGCCGCCGCGCGCGCGTTTGCGCCGCCGCGCTTGACTGCGTTGCACGATCGTCCGACGTGGCTGCCACATCGGCGCCCCGGGCCCGCAGTGACCAAGTCATCGCGCCACGTGGTGCACCTGGCTCACCGTAGACCATCCCCACGCAAACCCCGTTCCACAACCCTCGTAGACCCAGCTCATAAAACACTATCACACAGTGGTCTGGCCCCTCTGGACCCGCATGTCAGCCTCACAAACAATAACAAAAATGCTACGCACACACAGCTTTGTACACAGAAATCAATTTCGAACACTTTTCCAATATCAGAAAATCCCAATAAATTCCCAAAAATCCTACGTGAATTCTCCAGTGCGGTCACCCAATGAGAAGACGCCACGTGTCACCATTAGGCGGTGTTATTCGCGACCTCTACTCCAACCGCGTAGACCCTTTACGAGTGCGACATAAACACCTCCTAAAGGGCAGCGTCGTCATTTTGCAACCAGCACCCACATAGCACCCGCCGCGTCACCGTAGCGTCGATGTGATCTCCCGGTGCCGGAATTGGACCATGCCGGCAAACATGTCGGCTCGACTCCGGCGAGCCGCAAGCGTCGTCGTTTTGCAACCAGCACCCACATAGCACCCGCCGCGTTCAGAACGTGCACCGTAACGTCGACGTGGTCTCCCGGTCCCGAAATTGGACCATGCCGGCGACGTCAACATGTCTCGATTCCGGCGATCCGCACATGATTGAACCCTGCCGATCGACTAAAAATGTCGTGAAGTCCGTTCATTTGGTCTGATGTACCAACGCATAAGGTTCATTCATTGACTCATCGTCGTTGCGGCGGCATCATCGTTGCCGGAGAAGATGCAGGCCGCCGCCGGTGCTGGTTTACACAGAAATAGCTTCGTTTACGCTCGGTCGGTTACGTCTAGTGGATATGTGCTAACACGGTGTGCTATGTGGTCTGCACAAACGATCCGCCGCATATTATACCGGCCGAGCGTAACATTGAATTACGTAAGGTAAACATTGTTTACGCCGTGTCAACGCTAGGGATTTAGCTCGCCTCATGTATAACTCCAGCACGGCAATGGCACAGACGATCCTAGCGAGCCGTTTACTCATTTCATCGTATCGTTTACCGACCATACGAAACATTGGGTTCAGGTGACCTGCCGCAGATGATCCGCGAGAAGGGTTTGTTTGCGAATGGACCCTCCGTATTTGTTATTAGTTTGTTGAAGTTCCCTAACCGTATTACTTGTTAAGCCCTATATTTCCCGCAAATTACATAACCGTAATAAGTACAATTTACTCAGGACCCCTTTAGAGTGTTCCAAAATTACACGGATGTTAGATGGACCCATATCATGTCTCCAAATTACATTTGGGTCCGACTACGGCCAAGTCAGCCATTGAGACGTTTCCATGGGCCAGATTTTGTATGATGCATGCTGGCAGTGCCACCCGCTGGGGCGCGCCCTCTCCTCAGGTGTGCCGCGGGTAGCCACGTGGCGCAGCGCCACCCGCTCACACGGGCCTTGGCGGCGCGGATGGGTGTGGGCTCCCTCTGTTTCATTGGACCTCTGCGGCCTGGCTGGGCCGCGGCGTCTGTCCTCGGCCCACTGGCTCCTTGGGCCGAGGCCTTTCCCCAGTACACCGACCGACACACGGGCACGGGATACGGTTTACGCTTCCGTTACGGTGGTTTACTCCTGACAACAGTTTTTGTTTGGCGGGCCCTGGCTCTATCGCCTGGTTACGCGAGCCCCGCCCATCTTGCGTGAACCAAAGTTTACGCACGCATACCCTGTCCTCTTGTGTCCCAACCACGACGCATACCCTGTCCTCTTGTGATCTGATTGGACGACTAACTTAACCGCGCGCGCATCACTGTCCTTTTGTTTCCGCGTCGCGACGCCTCGATTAAGAGACGCGACGATTTGAATGGCGATACAACTGATGGCATTCCTCCACCACGCTGTATTTTTATGTAGTATAGAGATTTCAAAGAACGTTTCTTTTGGAAGACGAGGAGACGGGACTGTTGAGTCCACCAGGCACGATTCCCAGCGACGCGCCCCACTAAATGTGAACCGGAAGACGAACCGAGAAGTCACGACTCGTGTATAAATCAACCCGTTTTCACCCCGCTTCTCCCTGCGAAACCATTTTCCCCTGCAACTGCATGGACTACCCACAATCATTTCCCCTTGCTACTGCATCGACCACCCGCAACCATTTTCCCCTGCAACTGCATCGCGTAGCCGCAACCATGGAAGTCAAGCCCCTCACAGACCGATCCTTCGTAATCAAGCTCAGTGAAGATAAGTTGCTCTCCGCCAGTGTAGGAGAGCGCTTTCAGTATCCGTTCAGGGCAGGCAACAGGAAGTGGAAACTGTATGTCTATCCGAAGGGAAAGTTTCCCAAGCACGGTGAGGATGCCGATCATGGTGTGGATGCCATGTCAGTTCAACTTGATCTGGACGAAGACGCACAAGAGCAGTTGGAGGACTGCCCGTCAATAATTCCAATGGATGGGAGCAGGATGACTCTCCTCATGAAGGATCCTTTGGCACTTCCTCCTTCTGGGGTTGGGGGATCAACAAGAATTTCTGTGGATGGAGTCATGTTATCTACCATGACTGTTTTGATGCAGATCAGAATCTGGAAATTTTATTCAGTATGGTGATCCTCTTCGACGAAGTCATCGAAGTGCCGGAGGAACACCTTGATGAAAGTCTATTCATCCCGGGCAAATATGAAGATGTGGTGTTGTGCATCCACAGCAAGGAATCGCCCAATGTGAGTAGGCAACTGAAACCAGTGAAAAGGTTGGCTCTTGCAAGGCGATCGCATTATTTTACTAACATCCTATTTGGTAGAGAGATTGGTGTGTCGTCTTCTTCATATAAAGTGACCATTTCGGATGTGGAGAACCTGGATGCATTCGAAGCTATGGTTGCATATGCCATCCAAGGCAAATTGCCGGAAGTACTGTGGACAAGCATGGACGAAGCTTTGCCTTGGCTCATGAAAATGGCCGACGAATATTTAATGGATTGCCTGTTACACGTATGCGCCCAAAAGATATGGGACGCTGTAAAGATTCACAATGTTGCTTCAGCACTGCGGATAGCAATGGGCAGCCATTGTGTAGCGCTTCAGAAAAAGTACATCAGCTTCGCCATCAGACACAACAACTTCAATGATTTGGCGCTGAGGAAAGATTTCAGGAAAGTACTTGACGATTACCCTGGAGTGGAGGCAGAACTACGGAGGATAAAAGTACCTCAGCCGTCCACATATGAAGATTGATTCATATTATTATTATTTGTATTGTTATTATTATTATTATTGTTGTTGTTGTTGTTGTTGTTGTTGTTGTTGTTGTTATTCAAATCGCAGCAATGTGATTTTTCTTCACTATGTGACGAAATAGTAATTAATTTGTAACCCATTTGCTTGATATTCGATTCAAAGCGTAGCTAGTTATCTCGTGATACGAGCGTCCTGGCCTTGGAAGGCTTTGTGGTCGTGCCTTACGTCGTCTAATGGCCGTAATTAGGCCAAGGGTCGCACACAAATGCGAGGGGAGCGGGCCGGCGCACGGCGGCTAGCGGCACCGCGAGCTGGGCTCCAGAGAGACCTGCGGCGACGGCGGCCGTGCGGGAGCAAGCACGGTGCAAGACTCTACACTCGCTCGGTGTTCAAACGTGTCCGTGCAACAATGAAGAATTGAAGTGTCACACGTGGACGTGGGAGAGCACAGGCACCGTCTGTACTCCAGCCGGGTCAAACAAATACTTACGAAATGCATGCATGGGTTCGCGCTGTCACGGAGATAGGGCGAGATGGAGAGATTACTATGGCGGGACGAGCCGTTGTTGAATGTGGAGGAGAGAAGATCTGGAACACTCGCTGGGGCGCGTCCTCTCCTCAGGTGCGCCGCGGGTAGCCACGTGGCGCAGCGCCACCGGCTCACAAAGGGCCTTGGCGGCGCGAAGGGGGGGATGGGCTCCCTCTTTTTCATTCGACCTCCGCGGCCTGGCTGGGCCGCGGCGTCCGTCCTCGGCCCACTGGCTCCTTGGGCCGACACACGGGCACGGGACCACGGTTTACGCTTCCGTTTCGGTGGTTGACTCCCGACAACAGTTTTAGTTTGGCGGGCCCTGGCTCTATCGCCTGTTTACGCACGCTGCGCTTGTCCGTAGTAAACCAAAGTTTACGCACGTATATCCGACGGTGCGCAATGCACAGCGACTGGTGTTGTCTCTGTGCCATCGTTTACATTTGGCTTATTAGGCTTCGTGGACATGGCTTACAGAGGTTGCGCGCCCCGCCCTGTTGTGCGTAGCCTCTTTAGTTTGGCGAGTCCAATGGTTTACTACCAGTGTGGCCACGACCGCGTCAGCTGCAGCGATGCCATTACCAGATGCCTTGTTCACGAGGCGGAAATATTGACTGCCACGTGTCGTTACGGGATTTGCTCGTCGCATGTCTACGCCGGTTTATGCCGACCGCACTGGAGAATCGCTCAAAATCCTATATTCTTTTCTAACCACTTTACAGCCTTTGTACGCCTCTGGAAAATTAGGATGTTGGTTATACTTAATTAAGTTAATCAAATCCTAATCAATTTCCTTTCTTTTACATTCAAAAATTCATAACTATTTCATCTTAGCTCCAAATTCAGAGTTTCTTGCACCTAAATTCTTCTAGAATCCTTGTCTATTCACCTACACCAAAGCCATCTCTATTTGCTGTTTATTTGGATTTTATTTTATTTAATGATTGTTTAATTGTTTGTTAAGCGGTAGTTTATTTTCCTTTATCGATAGACAATCAAGCTTTCGAGGAAGAACCCGAGGATCCAGACTACGAAGAAGGCTTAGAAGAGGAATACGCTGAAGGCAAGTCCTAACTCCCTTTGATCATGTTGATCCCATGATTGCAAAATAATCCTATCTAGAGCTTGTTTTAAATAAAAATGCATGGTATTTAGAAGTCATTTAAATGCTAGAATGTCCTGAGTATTATTTGATTGCCATACCTTGATCTTGATTATCCTGATTCCTTGTTAACCCTAGGACCCAACATCATTAAATTACTTAATGATATGTTGGATTGCTTTGCCGCTTAGGACTTTCATCATGTGTTTAATTAATCTTGCTCACATGTTTTTCGTGTAAAATGCGTGTGTCTTGGTGGTGTGCGTAAATGTGAAAAGTGGGTGGTTTAATAATAAGTGCAACCCTAGTGGGGAATGTTTTGGCGGAATCAGGCGAGGTAGTCCTCAGTGGGGAGGCTATCTCTGGGACGCCCTTCCTCGTGAGGATTGGCTATTGAAGATGCCTGATTCGGTCGTATAAGGACCGGTTCTTGTGCCGCCTTTGCCTAGCACCTTACGCGTAGTCACAAGCCATGAATGGGCATGGGATTGGAACCACACCCTACTAGTACTCACCCGGTACCCCCCGGAGGCAGGAGGTTGCAACGGAATCCCAGGAGAAGACTCGTTCGTTGGTGGGAGTTCGAGATCCGGCATTTGTGAATCTGGCCATATTATTGATTGTGAAGCCCCTGGTGATGTCCGTGGGGGATGCCGTGGTGGTACCAAGTAGGTACGGAACCATTAGTGGGACAGTCCAAACTATGACGATAGGGCGGACTGGACCACCTTGTGGGAAAATGTGTGCACCCTCGGCTGAGGTTATGAATCTATTCGGATAGCCGTGTTCCACGGTATTGGACAACGCGAAAGCATTGGCCACACTATGATTAGACTTTCCTGCGTGAGTAATGCTTGGCGTGTTTTTTTGGAAAACGCCGGTTTGGAGCCGTGTGCTGGTTGTCGGCCAGCGATAAAACTTGAGGCACTGGCGGGATGAATGCATCTCCCCCAGGGCCGCCCAACCCCACTAATCTCTACAAATATTTGATTAGAATTTGCGAAAAGTTTTGTTTTCAAAACAACCTTGCATAAAGTTGGCTTTGCGCCGACGCGACAAAAACCTCAGCCTTGCCCTTGTGAAAAACCCTTGCATATCTTACCCCTCGTGTTAGGGTTTGCTGAGTACCTTAAGTACTCACTCTTGCTTCAATCATTCAGAAGATGAGCCAGAGTTTGACTTCCAAGCCGATGGAGAAGAAGAGTAGGGTTCAGCCTGCCCGCAAGTTTGCCTGTTGGAGTGGAGCCGCTTCCGTCTTCCGTTGCAGTAGTTGTAGTGCAGTGCTACTGTCCTCAGTGGCACTCCAGTATGGTGCTTGTGTCGTGTTGTAATAAGGCCTTTGGCCATTGTAAAAAAAGACCTTTTGTAATATAAAGGCTTGTATGGGACTTGGTATTATAATAAAGAGTATGCAGTTGTGAGATCATTCTGTGGAAGTGTGTGCGTATCAGCTACTGATCCAGAAACTGATACGGTAAGCACACAGTACTCCAGAAATAGGGTACGACAGAGTGGTATCAGAGCTATACTTGCATGTAGGATGAACCCTAGGTTGGATCGAGTGAGAACGAGTGTTATTTTATACATAAAAACTATTCACAAAATCCATATTACTTACCTTACTCACATTTTTGAAATCATTCTTAAAAGAAGTTCGCACCATTTGGAAGTTCTCAGTAAAGGGATCTGATCTCTCGAGTCCCGACAATCGCAAGCCAGAAGTATCGGAGTCTTCTGTCAAACCAAGAATCTGCAGAAGACAAGCCTTCAGAAGGACGTCAACATCAAGCAACAACGACTCACAAGCTAGATTGTGGAGTTCCGTTGTACTCAGTGTCACCCTGCTGTCGAGTCCTGTTGTCTAGGCTAACCGTCAAGTCCTGCTATATACAAGGACTTGAATATGTGTGATCGAACCTATGTTATGATGTTGTGATTGCTGTAATGTTGTACTGATGCTGGTTTTTCTTGTGTGAGTGTGCGCAAGATATTCGGAAATTCCTTTCCACTATCTTGTTCTGCTCTTAGCTCTAGATTCTCCGTAGTCTCTTCTCATCTTTCCTACCTCAACAAACAGATGCCTCCCAAAAGATCTGTCAGACTCCAGCAACGCCGTGAGCGTGAAGCACACGATGAGGAGGACAACGCCCAGGATCGTGGAAATGGGCATGGAAGAGGTAGAAACACTACCCAACGTGGTAGAGGTGGAGGTAGAGGAACAGGTAGAGGTGGAGGTAGAGGTGAAAATAATAATAACCAAGACCACCAAGAGGATGAAGTAAGCCAGAACCAAGAAGGTCATGATGAGGTTGGAAATAATAACCAGAACAGAGGAAGAGGAAACCAGAACCGTGGTAGAGGTGGAAGAGGTGGTGGACGAGGTGGTGGAATACCAGAACCACCTGTCACCAATATAGTGGCAGTAATGGACAATCAGACGCGTCTGATGGAGATTATCGCCCAAGGACTTCTGGATCGAACACCAGGTCCACAGACTAAGATGTCAGAATTTATGAGGCTCAGACCACCAACTTTTGAGTGTGCTGAAGAAGACCCATTAGCAGCAGACGATTGGTTAAGAAGCATAATCAAAAAACTACAAATGGTTAATGCCAATGATAGAGAGAAAGTCATTCTGGCATCTCACCAGCTCACAGGAGCAGCAAGTGAATGGTGGGATAATTATCGTGAAGCTACAGAAGATGCTGAAGCAATCACTTGGGATGAGTTCCAAGAGGAATTCAGAAGGTACCATATACCCGAAGGTATTATGGAGATGAAGGATGACGAGTTCCGCTCTTTGAAGCAAGGAGCTATGACTATGAATCAATATATCCAGAAGTTCATGAAGTTTGCACGATATGCACCAGAGGATGTCAATACCGACAAAAAGAAACAGGATCGCTTCAGAAAAGGACTCAGTCCTAGTCTGAGGATGCAGTTGGTTACCCACATCTACCCAGATTTCAACACCCTCATGAACCGTGCCATTCTTTTGGAGGATGCCCGCTCTCATCTAGAGAATGATCGAAAGCGCAAGTTTGACGCACAGAAACTCAAGCAACAAGAAAGAAATCCGAAGCAAAAATACAATGCACTACATAAATCGAAGTATCAACCACCTATGCAGTACCGGACCTCAGAATCTGGTCAACAGAAATCAACACCATCCTACCGCAATCAAAATTCCGATAGTCAGCAAAAGAGCAACTCCACTGTGACCCAGCCAGCCAGCACTGATAAGAGGACATGCTTTAATTGTCGTGAACCAGGCCACCTGGTTGCTAGATGACCTTACCTGAATCGGAGTAATGCTCCAACTCAGTCACACCAGGCAAGCAATAGGACTGCAACATCAGGAGTGGGACGCAGTGGACAATAGTCCTCCGGACAACAGCAAAGGAGCAACCAAACCACCGGTCGAAGCCGAGTCAACCATATCAACGCTCGGGAAACTAGTGGAGCACCAGAAGTGGTCCCTGGTGAGTACCTCTGATAAATTGAACTTCCCGGGTTAAAGTTCTTTAAGTGGGGTAGGTATCCCAGCTCGCAAGTAAGCAAAATGGAACATCTTTGGATCATTGAAGAATGGGTACAAGAACAAAGATCTTTCTCCTCTTCCCTTTCCGCTAGATAGCTTGAATCTCGGGGACGAGATTCTCTTTAAGTGGGGTAGATGTGTCACACCCCGAAATTTGCCCTCATTTGAAATTCACTAAAAATTTGAAAATTTTTGAATTTAGTACAAATTAAAATGAAGTGTGTGATTAAAGTTAGCCAAACCACCTCAATTTTAAAATTTTTCATTTCGAAAACTTGCACAAAACCCAGCATATGCATTTATGGTTTTTATTGGATTTATTTTGAGTGTTTGTTTGCTGTTTGTTCTTGTTTGAGTTTGAATCTTATTCAAATTCAAATCCTAGAAAATCCAGAGAAAATATCAAAACATTTCCCTCCTTCCCGGGCCACTTTTCCCTTTCTTCTCTGGCCGGCCCATCTTCTCTCCCCCTACCTCCCTCTCCCGGACCGACGCCACCGCTCGGCCCAACCTCCCTCACCCCGGCCCATCCCTCTCTCTGTCACTGCCAAGTGGGCCCTGCCCTGACGTCGTCATCCTCCGGACGCCACCGGCGAAATTCCCGGCCGCGCCCATTCCTCCCGGTCTCCTCTCCGTCGTCACGTCACGTCCGAGCTCTAGGAGAACCACGTGAAGAACACGCAGCGCACCGCCTTATCTTTTCTTCCCCGTCCCGTTCCATCGCACAGCGCCGCCCCCGTCCCGTCAACCCTAACTCCGGCGAGCTCCATCCCTCCCTGCCTACATGACGTCGCGCACAGCTCCGCTCCACCTCGTCGCCGGCACTGCAGCCACGCCGTGCCCACACCGCGCCAGCGTCATCGAGCCGCACCGCCTTCGCGCGTCGCGTCGGTGTCAAATCCGGCGAGAAAATATCTCGCCGGAGCCCGCGATATTTCCCCGCGCGCACCGCCTTAGCGCGACTATAAAACGCACCCCGAGCTCCCTCTTCTCCTCCTCCGTCACTCCACTCTCCCGCTCACCCCTCCCGCACAGCCGAGCTCCCCTTCTCTCTCTTTTCCCCATCTCCGGTCAAACTCCGATGAGGCCCTCCGCCGCATTCCGCCACTCCCCGCTCCACCCAAGCTCAAGGTGAGGTTCCCCGCTCCACCCAATCTGCATCAAAATCTCATCATATGCATTTCTGAGCTTTATTTGAATTGTTTTGAGTGTTTGATCAACCTTTGTTTTATTTGAATTTGAAATCCCTTCAAATTCAAATTCCAGAAAAAGAAAACCCTTTTACCTTTTTCCTAAACCATTCGGGCCGAAATCATTCTTCCAGCCCAGCCCGCTCACCCCTTCTTTTTCTTTTTCCCGGAAACTGCAATTGGGCCGCTCCTTTCTCTTCCCCAGGCCGAAGCCTGCCCCGCGGCCCAGCCAACCCCGGCCCAGCTCGCCCACCAGCCCGCCTCCTCCTCTCCGTCCTGCTGACAGGTGGGCCCGCCCTGTCAGTTTTTTCCCCGACGCGTCCCGTCGGCGGCGTCAGCCACAGTCGCCGCCCATGCCGCCGCCCATCCCCGCCTGCCGGGCGACGCCTTGGCCGCCACGGCTCCGCGTCGTTAAAAACCGGCCGAGCCCTTCTCTCCTGTGAGCCCCCGCGAGTCTCTCTCCCTCTCTCCCTCTCTCTCTCCGGTGACCCTCTCCGACGATCTCTCCGACCGCCGCGGAGACACCGAACCTCCACCTTTCCTCGCCCTCGAGCCGCTCCAAGCCGTGCTCCACCACCGCGCGCGTGCGTCCCGGTCCACGGTGGACTCGTGGACCGCGGCCTCGCCCCGGTCCATGGACTCCATGGACCTGGTCCATAATCCTTTTAATTTTAATTAAATCATTTCTTCCCTTTATTGCGTTAGCACCACGCAATAAACCATTTCCCAATACAAAAATAATTCCGAAAATCCCTGAAAATCCCCAGACCTGTACATTTTGCAGATAAGCCCCTGACCTTTTCAATAATCATGTTCAAGCCCTGCCTTTTTAAAGAAAAGTACCTAAACTTTTCTGTAATTATATTCTAGCCCCTGTCTTTTTACACCAAGGTCCCTAACCTTTTCTTTAATTATAGATAAGTCCCTAGAACTTTCTGTAATTATCTTTAAGCCCTTAAAACCTTTTTGTAATTACAATCAAGCCCCAGAACTTCAAATCCCCATAACTTCTTAACCCTAGCTCCGTTTTGAGCGATTCTTGCGCTCACGCGTTCGTAGAAACGCGAAGTACCTCATGGTACTATTCTTGGAGCACCACACTCGATCTAAATACCATCAATACCTTAATTACCCCTCTCATTTGCTATATCCTCCTCGTGACAATCGTGCGACGTCAATCTCGCACATCGCAACCATTGTTCACCTGCATCTAACCAAATCTTGTGGTACCATTTAGTTTAGTACCTTCCTTATCACAACTCCGTTTCATCCTTGTATCGCACATCCACACATTTGCTCGCTGGCATTAAATCCAACGATATATCTTTTATGTCGTTTCACTTAAAAATCCAATAACCTCCTTCCAGCACGAACTCAACTCCAAACCTAGCCTTGATCAATCATCGCTCAATCAAACCTAATCCAACAATGCCTGCAACACCTATTCCAAAGCCCTCGCCAAATCCTACCAAACCTTATCATTTCGTCGTCCTCTGTTACAAGTGCCCTTTTTGTTAGATCTTATAGGAGTTATTCATTCGTTGTTATCTAAATTGCCAGTTGTCTTTGTTTGATCTTGGTATTTTGTCTGCAGTCATGCATTCATGTCATACATGCTCACGTACACGTACCGTCGTCGTGCGTCCGACACATGACGACCAGCTTAATCAATAATAACTTAGTCTTAGTAATTAATCAATCTAGTAAGTAATTAATAGCTAAATCATCATTAGTAAATGATATAAGATATAGGAGCCCTAAGCGGACACACATCGTACTTCGTACACGTGTTGTATGAACCATTATATAGGTTACTACCAGTATGAAGGCTAGCGCCACGAATGTACGAAGAACACGTACACACGCCGTCCCCGTCACTTCATGCATTCATGCTCTTCTCTTCGTGTTAGCATGTCTCATTACACCAAAAGCCATAGAGTACGATGCATCACTCCTAATGGCCTTTTTAAGGTAACAAAACCTTGCTAAAGTAAAACTGGATGCATCATCCGTGTTTTGAGTCTTTTGTCCTTTATTTGCTTTCTATCAGTTTTATTGGAGTTAATTGGATCTTATTTGGCTCTTTTCGCTCTTTATTTTCTTGTGCGGTAGTTTATTTATACGTAGTATTTCTATGCGTTAGATTACGCGAGAATCGAGGAAGAGCCAGAAGAATCCAAGTACTCGTCGAGGAATCTTATATCAAGACCCGTCGAAAGATACGAGCTTCAAGAAAGGACTCAAAGTCATCCACTTCGACAGAAAAGACTGAAGATCCAGAACTTAAAGATTAGGAAAGCGATTATCAGGCAAGCCCTAACTCCCCTTGATCATATTGATCCTATGATTGCAAAGAAAACCCACTTAGAGCCTGCTTTCAAATAAAGTATGCATGGTATTTAAAAGTGATTTACATGCTTAGTATGTCCTAAGTACTTGTTGATTGCCATGCCTTGTTTTTGTCTATCCTGATTTGATGATAATGGGTGGGTTTGATGATAAAGTGCAACCCATAGTGGGGGATGTTTTGGCGGGATCAGGCGAGGTAGTCCTCAGTGGGGAGGCTATCTCTGGGACGCCCTTCCTTGTGAGGATTGGCTATTGAAGATGCCTGATTCGGTCGTATAAGGACCGATTCATGTGCCGCCTAGCCTAGCACCTCCCGTACAACCACAAGCCTTGTATGGGAAAGGTTTGGAACCACACCCTACTATAGCGTTCACCCGGTACCCACCAGGAGGCTGGAGTGGCAAACGGAAGCCAGGAGAAGACTCGACGAGGTTGGCGTCGAGTCCAGCATGTGGAGACAATTCTGGCCTGTGGCCATTCTATTATATGATGATGGAAGCCCCTGGTTGGTGTTTTTCCGTGGTGGTGCCGTGGTGACGCCAAGTAGGTACGGAACCATTAGTATACCAGTCCAAGCCGCGATATCGGGGAGGACTGGTGTACCTTGTGGGGAAAGTGTACAACCTCTGCAGAGGATAAGAATCTATCCGGATAGCCGTGTTCCACGGTATTGGACAACGCGAAAGCTATGGCCAGACAATGATTACTCTTTCCTGTGTGAGTTATCATTGGCGTGTTTTTGGAAAACACCGGCGTGGAGCCGTGCGCTGGTTTCCTGCCAGCATTAAAATTTGGGAACTGGCGGGATGGATTGCATCTCCCCCAGGGCCAACCAACCCCACTATATCTAATGACATACCTGACTGTAGTTTGCGAACTGTTTTGTTTTCAAAAACAACCCTTGCACAAAATTGGCTTTCCGCCGATATGATAAACCTCAGCCTCATCCTTGTTTGTACCCTTGCATATACTTACCCCTTGTGTTAGGGTTTGCTGAGTACCTTATGTACTCACGCGTTTGCGATTAATGTTTTTAGTAGGGGAAGTCTTCGTAGGAGACGACGACGCTTTGGTTTTCGGTTCTGCTTCTCAAGTCTACCTGTGGCTTGGGTCGTGCTTTCCGCTGTCTTTGTGTGATTGATTCGCCTTATTTGACGGAAGCACTTGGATACCTCTGCATCCTTGTCGTACCGCCACTAAAGGCTTAATATATCAGGTACTATATCTATTTACCTATTCGAAGTATGCTTTTGATTACCATATCTGTGTTCCTGTGCGTATCAGCTACTGATCCAGGGACTGATACATGATGCACAGAGTGCTCCAGAAATGGGGTACGACAGAGTGGTATCAGAGCAATACTTGACCGTAGAACGAAAACCTAGGATTCGTCGTGCTCGAAAAATATTATTTTCAAAACTAATTGCAAAATTTTCTGTATAATCTTCCCTTTTCTATTAAAAACCCCTTGCTTCCTTCGACCGTAAGAAAAGAAACTCATTCAGAAGTGTCCGAGTGCAGAAGCTCTCAAACCAATGGACAACCACAACTACGTGATCATGGAAGTGGAGAACGTATCGTACCAGGTGTACCGCGCCCCAGACATGGTTCTTAAGCAAGAGAACAAGATCAATGCAATTCATGGCGCTGCATCACGGACGACATGTTCCAACTGTCGAGACCCTGGACACAAGTTTGATGATTGTCCTCCGTATCAACCCAACGGTGAAGCAAGAGCTGCGGTGACTGACATGGGGAATGATCTACACCAACTACCAGCATCATCAGAAAAGATTGAATTTGCAGTGCAGGAAAATTCTGAGATACAGGAAACGTGGACAGACGTGGATAACACCAATATGGCGTCAACTCCTGTCGTCGTCGAATTGCTTGAAAGGTTGAGTGGTCTGGAAGAGTCAATGAAGAAGATCTGTAAAGAAGTCACCAAACTTAAGAAAGCTCTGCAGCTCAGGAAGGCTAGCAAGAACCGCAATAAGAAAAGAAAGAACAAGCGTCAGGCATCTGGTCAAGCTACATCTAAGAAGGCCAAGAGCACAAGACTTTGTTACTACTGTAGAGAACGTGGACACATGGTAATCAGCTGTCCTTACTACAGACAAGAACCTACCCTTTACCAACTAGACAATGTGCGTCACGACGCAAGCAGCACAGACCTGCCACCTAATATTCAACAAAAAGGGACCATAACCAAGTAAGATATGCGTCCCTGAAGCCCCCAGAAAGAGAAACCAAGATGTCAATGATTATTGTTGGAGACCGTAACCCATAAGTTGATAAGACGCATGCGGAAACGCAGTTATGCAACTTGTGCCAGAACTTTCCTAAATAAGTCCTTTATGAAGGTTGATTCAGAGCCTCGCTCAGTATCTTCGAAGAATGTCACCCTCATGTAAAAATAGTAGTACCCATGCATAATAATGGAAGTACGTTTAAGGTACCTTGAGGTCCTGATCAAAGAGATTGAATTAGAGTTGTACATCCTTTTATGAGTAAGGAAGAGGTGTCAGTGTTGTCCTGACAAAAATGTGGATACAAATTACCACTCGTACAAGTTAAGTTGGAAAGATGAAAAGCTCATAAGACCCCAATGGTCATACGACACTTACTCAAACAACATTAAGAGATCAAGGCCATAAAGCTCCTTTTTAACGCAGAAATGCAAAGAACAGCTTTCCTTTTTATCGACCAAGTCATATGACCCCATCGATTCTTTTTGGACAAAGACTATTGGTCGAGATCTGATGTCAGTGGAAGAATCGATACTATATCCACCCTTAAGCCTTAACCCTCACTCGTAGCACGTGAACACCTCAGCCCCAACAAATAAATCGTGTTGATTGTGTGCTTCGATGATTTTGTTGATCCTTGTTCTGTGTCTCCTTGGTTGAGTGCTTCTAATACATCTTAACAACAAAAACTGAAGTTTAATAGCAGCTTAGTGCTAAAAACCCTCTCCTAACCTATACCCAAACCCCTACCCAAGAAAACCCACCGTCAAAGAGGTTTCAGCACTGAGTCAAAACCCATCAAAAGTTTGGCCAACGACAGCTCAGGATCGCGGACAAATGAGAAAGTTTCCATAAGGCAGTGCTAAAAAGAATAAAGACGTCAGTGACGTGTTAAACGACAACTCATAAAGAAGAGGCTAACCAAGGAAGTGAATCAAATGACAGTCAAGAAAATGACAAGAAGTTTCAGCTGCTATCACAATTGACCAAGTAACGTGAATTAATGGCTGCAAATCATGGAACCCTCACAGCTAGAGAACTTCGCTAAGAATGAGGCTCAAGTCTCCTGTCAATGATAACACTGGCAAAGATCTGTTGGATACAAATGGTTGCCTCGAGAATGTTCCCAAGGAGACCTGAGAAAGGTTGCCAATGATTTGGACTAAAGTGGAATGTGGACCAACTAAACCAGAAGTTACCTACTTGGCAAGCAACATGAATACTCAGATGTCTGCCAGATGAGTCACCCAGAAGGTTACCTGACGAAGACAAAGGAGTTCCTCATTAAGCTAAATTCGGGATGAATTCCCAGTAGCCAAGAGTTCCTATCGAATGGCAGCCAATGAACTAGCAGAATTGAAAGAACCACTAGCAGGGTTACAAGGAAAATACTTCATCCGATCAAGCTTTTATCCTTGGTGATTACCTGCTCTGTCTGTTAAGAAGTCACAGAATGTGCCTTGACTACAATTCAGATGATGAGGTCACATCAAGAACAAGTACCCAGATTCCAGGATCGATGACTTGTTTGACCAGTTAAAGACAGCCAAGTTTGTTCTCAAGATTGACTTAAGGATCCGAGTACTACCAATCAAAGTTTTGAGGTGAAGACGTACTCGAGATATCCCTTATCACGCGTTATGATCTTCAGCACAGATATATGGTATTGGAAGCAACATACTATGAAATTGCAAGGTCAAAGGATGACAAAACTCTACGAAATGAGGACAACAGTATAAGGAACAGTGATAAAACACATGATTCCTTGGTCCTAGATTGGACAGATTAAGAAAAAGTATTTGAAAAGACCATTGTAGTGATAAATGCACTGCATCGCAATAATCACTGCAACCACATCAACAAGCAAAAATGGCAACCTGAGCTACTATCAGAAGTCAAGTGGCTAAATCCCGCTTTGTCAAGCCAGGCTAGTTGAGCACCTCCGGTGTCGAATCATTTCTGGACAGTAAGATCTAACCAACTGTAAAGAAGGAGTCATGAGACACAAATATCTGGTATATAACATAAAGGATCTCAGTGTTCCACATAAGCAGATCAAGATGGCCCTTAGAAAAGAGTTGTGCCAGTAACATCAACATCAGAATAAGCCAATGATGTGTCCTTTGGAACAGTCTACGAGTTGTCTTTGCAGTAAAAGAAAAAGTTTCCCCTAATGGATCATGCATTCAAATGGTGGTTAAGTTTTGCATGCCAACAGAAGTAACCTGAGGTCAAGGATTTTAAGTGGGGTAGGTACCCCCACCCCAAAGGCAACAAAGATGGGAGATCTCTCCTACGATGGACTAAGTATACGCCTCGAAATGGTTACGGGTTACAGAAGCCTTTGGATTGTTATGATGAGATAGAAGGATCATGGTCCTGTGTTACACAGAAAGGGCCAACATATCAGAAAGAGATACAACACTTCGTGACACATAAGAAGCTTACAAAGTCGATCAACATGCCATACCCCGCTTGGATCCCGGAAGCTCCAGAAATCATCTTCCCTTCACAAGAAAGGCTGCGAAATAAGCTAACGACCTTGTCACTCAGAATGCCCTGAGACAGCTAAGACCTGGAATGGCCACATGGTATCAACAGGAGTAACCCAAGTGAAAATCCTTTTAAGTGGGGTAGGATTTTCTTCTGGATAACCTAAAAGCCTTAAGACCCAAAACCTTAGGCCAGCCGTCCTCTGCAAAAGCGACCGGCATCGAAAATCTTCAGAAGTAAGAAGCTCAATCATGTCTATCCACAGTTCGAAGTCCACCCACCTTGAAGAAAATCTGCTGTCGAAGCTTGCGACGTCAGGAAGTCTTCGACGAAATTTTGGAGGTTACAACCGCCAAACAAGAAGACACAAGAGGAGTTCCGCGCCATCCAGAGGACCGTTTGAATCTCGAGGACGAGATTCCTTTTAAGTGGGGTAGATCTGTAACACCCCTACTTTTGGAGCCAAAAAGAAAAGGAGAAAAGAAAAATAAAAAGGAATAAAAATCACTCCAAATTAAAATTTTTGTCCAAACCTCTCACCTTGAAATGAATTTTCAAAATAAAATTCACTAAATAAATTAAACTTAGTTTGAATACGAAAATTTTGAAATATAAAACTTGTGCTCAAGTGGTTGCCTTCATTTAAATAATGTACTCAAAATTTGAAGCTTTTGAATTTTCAACAACTAAAATCAAAGTAGGATTAAATCCCAAATTGATTTTCAAAAATTTTGAATTTAAATCTGCATCAAAATCTCATCATATGCATTTCTGAGCTTTATTTGAATTGTTTTGAGTGTTTGATCAACCTTTGTTTTATTTGAATTTGAAATCCCTTCAAATTCAAATTCCAGAAAAAGAAAACCCTTTTACCTTTTTCCTAAACCATTCGGGCCGAAATCATTCTTCCAGCCCAGCCCGCTCACCCCTTCTTTTTCTTTTTCCCGGAAACTGCAATTGGGCCGCTCCTTTCTCTTCCCCAGGCCGAAGCCTGCCCCGCGGCCCAGCCAACCCCGGCCCAGCTCGCCCACCAGCCCGCCTCCTCCCCTCCGTCCCGCTGACAGGTGGGCCCGCCCTGTCAGTTTCTTCCCCGACGCGTCCCGTCGGCGGCGTCAGCCACAGTCGCCGCCCATGCCGCCGCCCATCCCCGCCTGCCGGGCGACGCCTTGGCCGCCACGGCTCCGCGTCGTTAAAAACCGGCCGAGCCCTTCTCTCCTGTGAGCCCCGCGAGTATCGCACATCCACACATTTGCTCGCTAGCATTAAATCTAACGATATACCTTTTATGTCGTTTCACTTCAAAATCCAATAACCTCCTTCCAGCACGAACTCAACTCCAAACCTAGCCTTGATCAATCATCGCTCAATCAAACCTAATCCAACAATGCCTGCAACACCTATGCCAAAGCCCTCACCAAATCCTACCAAACCTTATCATTTCGTCGTCCTCTGTTACAAGTGCCCTTTTTGTTGGATCTTATAGGAGTTATTCATTCATTGTTATCTTAATTGCCAGTTGTCTTTGTTTGATCTTGGTATTTTGTCTGCAGTCATGCATTCATGTCATACATGCTCACGTACACGTACCGTCGTCGTACGTCCGACACATGACGACCAGCTTAATCAATAATAACTTAGTCTTAGTAATTAATCAATCTAGTAAGTAATTAATAGCTAAATCATCATTAGTAAATGATATAAGATATAGGAGCCCTAAGCGGACACACATCGTACTTCGTACATGTGTTGTATGAACCTTTATATAGGTTACTACCTGTATGAAGGCTAGTGCCACGAATGTACGAAGAACACGTACACACGCCGTCCCCGTCACTTCATGCATTCATGCTCTTCTCTTCGTGTTAGCATCTCTCATTACACCAAAAGCCATAGAGTACGATGCATCACTCCTAATGGCCTTTTTAAGGTAACAAAACCTTCCTAAAGTAAAACTGGATGCATCATCCGTGTTTTGAGTCTTTTGTCCTTTATTTCCTTTCTATCGGTTTTATTGGAGTTAATTGGATCTTATTCGACTCTTTTCGCTCTTTATTTTCTTGTGCGGTAGTTTATTTATACGTAGTATTTCTATGCGTTAGATTACGCGAGAATCGAGGAAGAACCAAAAGAATCCAAGTACTCGTCGAGGAATCTTATATCAAGACCCGTCGAAAGATACGAGCTTCAAGAAAGGACTCAAAGTCATCCACTTCGGCAGAAAAGACTGAAGATCCAGAACTTAAAGATTAGGAAAGCGATTATCAGGCAAGCCCTAACTCCCCTTGATCATATTGATCCTATGATTGCAAAGAAAACCCACTTAGAGCCTGCTTTCAAATAAAGTATGCATGGTATTTAAAAGTGATTTACATGCTTAGTATGTCCTAAGTACTTGTTGATTGCCATGTCTTGTTTTTGCCTATCCTGATGCCTTGTTAAACCTTGGAACCCACATCATTAATTCTTTAATGATGTGTTGGATTAAAATGCTGCTTAGGACCTGTCACATGTGTACTTAATTAATCTTGCTCACATGCTTTTGTGTTAAAATGTGTGAGTGATTGGTGGTGTGAGTAAATGTGAAAATGGATGGGTTTGATGATAAAGTGCAACCCATAGTGGGGGATGTTTTGGCGGGATCAGGCGAGGTAGTCCTCAGTGGGGAGGCTATCTCTGGGACGCCCTTCCTCGTGAGGATTGGCTATTGAAGATGCCTGATTCGGTCGTATAAGGACCGGTTCATGTGCCGTCTGGCCTAGCACCTCCCGTACAACCACAAGCCTTGTATGGAAAAGGTTTGGAACCACACCCTACTATAGCGTTCACCCGATACCCACCAGGAGGCTGGAGTGGCAAACGGAAGCCAGGAGAAGACTCGACGAGGTTGGCGTCGAGTCCGGCATGTGGAGACAATTCTGGCCTGTGGCCATTCTATTATATGATGATGGAAGCCCCTGGTTGGTGTTTTTCCATGGTGGTGCCGTGGTGACGCCAAGTAGGTACGGAACCATTAGTATACCAGTCCAAGCCGCGATATCGGGGAGGACTGGTGTACCTTGTGGGGAAAGTGTACAACCTCTGCAGAGGATAAGAATCTATCCGGATAGCCGTGTTCCACGGTATTGGACAACGCAAAAGCTATGGCCACACAATGATTAGTCTTTCCTGTATGAGTTATCCTTGGCGTGTTTTTGGAAAACACCGGCGTGGAGCCGTGCGCTGGTTTCCTGCCAGCATTAAAATTTGAGAACTGGCGGGATGGATTGCATCTCCCCCAGGGCCAACCAACCCCACTATATCTAATGACATACCTGACTGTAGTTTGCGAACTGTTTTGTTTTCAAAATCATCCCTTGCACAAAATTGGCTTTCCGCCGATATGATAAACCTCAGCCTCATCCTTGTTTGTACCCTTGCATATACTTACCCCTTGTGTTAGGGTTTGCTGAGTACCTTATGTACTCACGCGTTTGCGATTGATGTTTTTAGTAGGAGAAGTCTTCGTAGGAGACGACGACGCTTTGGTTTTCGGTTCTGCTTCTCAAGTCTGCCTGTGGCTTGGGTCGTGCTTTCCGCTGTCTGTGTGTGATTGCTTCGCCTTATTTGACAGAAGGACTTGGATACCTCTGCATCCTTGTCGTACCGCCACTAAAGGCTTAATATATCAGGTACTATATCTATTTACCTATTCGAAGTATGCTTTTGATTACCATATATGTGTTCCTGTGCGTATCAGCTACTGATCCAGGGACTGATACATGATGCACAGAGTGCTCCAGAAATGGCGTACGACACACCTGCACCCCCTCTTTCCCTCCTCGCACCCCGAAACCAGCCCGCGCCGAGAACCGCCGCTCCGCCCCTCTTCCCCTCCATCTCCGGCTGCCGCGGAGCTCTCCCCGGCTTGGCCGAGGCCACACACCGCCCCCACGTGCGCACGCGCACGTCCGCGCTTGCCCAGCTCTGCTCCCGCGCACACACGCATCATTTCCCAGCGCCGCCGCGCTCCGGCGACCCCGCATCGTCGCCCTAGCCTCTGCCCTCATCGACGTCAAGCACCATCGGGTCCACCATCGCGCGTAGACCCCGCAGCTGCCCTCCGCGTCCTGTTCCGGCCACCCCAGCTCCCGCCGGCGAGCGCTCCGGCGCCGCGCCGCCGCGCTTGACTGCGTTGCGCGGTCGTCCGACGTGGCTGCCACGTCGGCGCCCGGGCCCGCAGTGACCAAGTCATCGCGCCACGTGGTGCACCTGGCTCACCGTAGACCATCCCCACGCAAACCCCGGTCCACAACCCTCGTAGACCCAGCTCATAAAACAGTATCACACAGTGGTCTGGCCCCTCTGGACCCGCATGTCAGCCTCACAGACAATAACAAAAATGCTACGCACACACAGCTTTGTACACAGAAATCAATTTCGAACACTTTTCCAATATCAGAAAAATCCCAATAAATTCCCAAAAATCCTATATTCTTTTCTAACCACTTTACAGCCTTTGTACGCCTCTGGAAAATTAGGATGTTGGTTATACTTAATTAAGTTAATCAAATCCTAATCAATTTCCTTTCTTTTACATTCAAAAATTCATAACTATTTCATCTTAGCTCCAAATTCAGAGTTTCTTGCACCTAAATTCTTCTAGAATCCTTGTCTATTCACCTACACCAAAGCCATCTCTATTTGCTGTTTATTTGGATTTTATTTTATTTAATGATTGTTTAATTGTTTGTTAAGTGGTAGTTTATTTTCCTTTATCGATAGACAATCAAGCTTTCGAGGAAGAACCCGAGGATCCGGACTACGAAGAAGGCTTAGAAGAGGAATACGCTGAAGGCAAGTCCTAACTCCCTTTGAACATGTTGATCCCATGATTGCAAAATAATCCTATCTAGAGCCTGTTTTAAATAAAAATGCATGGTATTTAGAAGTGACTTAAATGCTAGAATGTCCTGAGTATTATTTGATTGCCATACCTTGATCTTGATTATCCTGATTCCTTGTTAACCCTAGGACCCAACATCATTAAATTACTTAATGATATGTTGGATTGCTTTTCCGCATAGGACTTTCATCATGTGTTTAATTAATCTTGCTCCCATGTTTTTCGTGTAAAATGCGTGTGTCTTGGTGGTGTGCGTAAATGTGAAAAGTGGGTGGTTTAATAATAAGTGCAACCCTAGTGGGGAATGTTTTGGCGGAATCAGGCGAGGTAGTCCTCAGTGGGGAGGCTATCTCTGGGACGCCCTTCCTCGTGAGGATTGGCTATTGAAGATGCCTGATTCGGTCGTATAAGGACCGGTTCTTGTGCCGCCTTTGCCTAGCACCTTACGCGCAGCCACAAGCCATGAATGGGCATGGGATTTGAACCACACCCTACTAGTACTCACCCGGTACCCCCCGGAGGCAGGAGGTTGCAACGGAATCCCAGGAGAAGACTCGTTCGTTGGTGGGAGTTCGAGATCCGGCATTTGTGAATCTGGCCATATTATTGATTGTGAAGCCCCTGGTGATGTCCGTGGGGGATGCCGTGGTGGTACCAAGTAGGTACGGAACCATTAGTGGAACAGTTCAAACTATGACGATAGGGCGGACTGGACCACCTTGTGGGGAAATGTGTGCACCCTCGGCCGAGGTTATGAATCTATCCGGATAGCCGTGTTCCACGGTATTGGACAACGCGAAAGCATTGGCCACACTATGATTAGACTTTCCTGCGTGAGTAATCCTTGGCGTGTTTTTTTGGAAAACGCCGGTTTGGAGCCGTGTGCTGGTTGTCGGCCAGCGATAAAACTTGAGGCACTGGCGGGATGAATGCATCTCCCCCAGGGCCGCCCAACCCCACTAATCTCTACAAATATTTGATTAGAATTTGCGAAAAGTTTTGTTTTCAAAACAACCTTGCATAAAGTTGGCTTTGCGCCGACGCGACAAAAACCTCAGCCTTGCCCTTGTGAAAAAACCTTGCATATCTTACCCCTCGTGTTAGGGCTTGCTGAGTACCTTAAGTACTCACTCTTGCTTCAATCATTCAGAAGATGAGCCAGAGTTTGACTTCCAAGCCGATGGAGAAGAAGAGTAGGGTTCAGCCTGCCCGCAAGTTTGCCTGTTGGAGTGGAGCCGCTTCCGTCTTCCGTTGCAGTAGTTGTAGTGCAGTGCTACTGTCCTCAGTGGCACTCCAGTATGGTGCTTGTGTCGTGTTGTAATACGGCCTTTGGCCATTGTAAAAAAAGACCTTTTGTAATATAAAGGCTTGTATGGGACTTGGTATTATAATAAAGAGTATGCAGTTGTGAGATCATTCTGTGGAAGTGTGTGCGTATCAGCTACTGATCCAGGGACTGATACGGTAAGCACACAGTACTCCAGAAATGGGGTACGACAGTGGCGAGCCGGGGCATCCACCTCCGGGGCGCCGAGTCCGTGCATTTGGCGGGGCGCACTTGGTTGTCAGCGTTCTAGGGCGTTCAGGACAACGGCACCGTCTTTTTTCTCGAGATGTACAGAACTGAGTTCTCGCGTTTCCGTTTCCCGGAGCACGTCCGGGATTTGCACGACCAATCGACGTTCCGGTTTGTCGAGGACGTGCCCGGCCCTGGGGTCGTATTGGTAAGCCTTTTCGGTGACGAGCTCAGGGTCTTTGTTAAGCGGAAGCACAATGATGGAAGCATCGAGTGGCTGCATGACACAAGCCTGCGCCTCACTGAGGCCACCTTTGGGTTGCCGGGGCACAACGTGTGCTACTTCAGCAGCACAGCAAAGATCGTCGCGGCGGGCAAGGGTTATGTCGTGCTGACGCCGGCGGAGGAGACCTGGCTGTTCTCCGTCGAGCTCCAGACCATGCAGGTGGAACGTGAGCACATCCGGAACAGAGTTGCCGGTGAGGTTTACCCATACGAGTTGGAGATGCGGCCCAAGGTGAACGCTTGTGTTGTCCGTTGTAACAGGGGGCGTTTTAATTTATGCTATGACTATTGCAAATGCAAATAATTTATTTCGTGCCATTGTCGTGGTTGCTGTGGTCGATTTTATCATCCATACTACCTGTACTGTTGCTTCGGATGAGCGATTGATCCAAAGCAGATGGGAAAAACATGAAATCTGCTGTTTTTGCCGTGTCCGATGTTGTCATTACTGAAAACCTGAATCTATTGCTGGAGATCTGCATTAGTTCAATAGGTGTTAGTTTTTTTATGCTGTCTTAAATCTTGTCCTGCTCAATGTATTCTTCTGCACCTTCGGTCAGTGAGACTATTTAATAACTTGGTGTCTGGAGAGTGGAAAACTGAAGTTTCAATCATATATAAACCTTGGCTTTAGTTTAAAAGGTGCATCCATGGTAGAAGCTTGAGAAATAACATGACTTCACTCACTTACGGATGCATACTGTTTGTTGTAGACATGCGACGCATCAGGAATTTAGCAGCCATGTGTGGTTTGCCTTTCCAAGCTTCTGCTTATTCTCTTCCTGCAATTGTTTGGTCTGCTGTAAGTAGTCTAGGCAAGCTTGGTCGGCTTCATGATTACAAGCCTCGCTGAAGTGATATGTCCAGTACTGCATCGAAGTTTCAAATAGTTAGTTGCATCTTTTCAAATATTTCAAGGGGATAAACTGATGAGTAAGTGAACTACCTCTTAGCTGATCATGTTTTCCATGTGTGTTAGGTGGAAAACAATTGCATTAAGTTTTTCAAGAGCCTAATTTATTTTAGAATATAAAGAACCAAATTTCAATTAATACAAGATTTAGCAAAAAAAAAAACTGCAACAAAACCATATTAAATTCTTTGGATTATGAGCATCAAGCTTCTACTACTTGTCCTTCATATTTACAGCGCAAGTTAAAGTGTCTTTGTGTTGTTCCACTTTGTACTTTTACTCTGGGCTGCATATATATTGCCACCGTGCGTTGTGGTTGGTCCAAAATTATATATGCACAATGCAACCTCTTTTCATGATGGTGAAAACTTTTGCTCCCTACACCAACAAGTTGAGTAGGACTATATTAACAAAGGAAGCTAAAAACAACAAAACATGAACTTCCAGGCTTGGGAGGCATTTGGGATTTAGCAGTGAGATGAAGTTTGTATTTCTTGCTGCCTGGGACAATGGCAAGCTCATCCCTTATCATCTCCTTGAACACCTCCATTGGTCGCAGCACCAACTGTCGACCTTCCACTTCATCGACAAAGGAGTGAAGGACGAGTGCCCACACATGGTGCGGCTCGTCAGCCTGATCGGTGACGAGCTCAAGGTCTTTGCAGTGGGTTCTTGCAACCGCAAAGAGTGGCACCTCGAGAGGACCCTGCGGCTGTCTCAGTTGACTGCTGGGCTCCCGGGACAAAAGGAGGGCTTTTTCAGTAGCACCGCCAAGATCGTCACGGCATGGGAAGGGTACCTCATGCTCACTCCGGCGGAGGAGACATGGATGTTCTCCTTGGACCTCAAGACCATACGGGTGGAGCGTGTAGATAACCGGAATAGGTTTGTCACTGCAATTTACCCGTATGAGATCAAGACGTCGCCGGTGGTGGAAGCTTGTGTGATCCAGTGTGAGAGGGAGGGCTCTCGGCCAACATGGCGGGGTCATGGCAAATGCTCACATATTTCATATTTGCGTCTGCAGCTAACACACCAATTTTAATCAACTGCAGCTAACTCAAAAATATTCTTTAACATCCACATGTGCAGCTACGTACGTTGGTTATTTCCTCTCTTAGATAACCCGACATATCACGATCTACGTCTACAATTGGAAAATTCTGATGGAAAAGGTTGAAAAAATCGTTGAGCTTTGTTATTAGCTATAAATGTAGTATTTTTTTCATGGCATCAAGGTGGAAGTAGAAATTGGGACAGATATTTTAAGTGGGTTAAACGATGTATAAAGTTCTTTACCTGTTAACTCTTGCCGTTTTTCCTGTTATCGCAACAGACGTTGTAAAATGTTTACCGCTGTCCCAAGCTACAATTTTACTTCTAGTGTAAGTACCATCTCTTTAATGAATTACACAGTGCACGTGGCCAAAGGGGAGATACCACGGAGTGCTGAATATATGGCCAGATGGAACATAACAAAGCATAATAAAGCTATGATTGTTCTAAGAAAAAAAAAATTAAAGATAAAAACGGTATTGCCAACGATAAGCCTCATTTATTTTCTCATCATGGCATATTTGGTTGGTCACCAGCTGCTAGTAAGATGCTCCAGGATGCAGGTGGGTGAGGAATTTTAATGAATTGCACAAACCTCGGACAAAATAATATTATTTTTCAACATGAAGACAATATTGCCAAGGATAAGCCTCATTTACCTTCTCATCATGGCAGCTTTGGTTGGTCACCAGCTGCTGTGTAACGATGTTCCAGGATGCAGGTAGGTGAGGAATTTTAATCAACTGCACAGACCTTGGTTGTATATATATGGAGGGTCACAAAGTAGGGCTCAAGACATTTGAGAAAATTCAAGAGCATGAACTCCTCTATTCTCCAGATTCCTAGTGTTAATTATAGGCTTGCTAGGCATCAGGCATCTAGCAACCAGGTAATGTCTTTTCATAGCTAATTTTTACTCGAGAAAGAGCGTAAGCTTTTCCTACAGTAACACTATGGATAAAAAACTTTTTCACAGATTTAGCATGAAAAGCAAAAGAATCGACCAACAATCTAATTTCTAATACACAGGACTAACCAAATAGGAATTCCTAAAACCAGAGAAAGTAAGAAAAAAAGTACCATAACCATCTGAACAGATGGCTAATTAGCTAATTTCTAATTGCAGCATGACAACAAAGCTCATCTTTCCTCTAGAATGCAACTAAGACTTTGGCGTTGGGGCATATACATTTCCTTGAGAATATAAATTTCTTTTACTTTCTCAAGTTCACGGACAGGCGTTTGTTCTTTTACAGTATATGGATGGATGTTGGAGTTGGCATTGGCGGCGACCTCGTTTGTGGCGGCTATAGATCAGGCATGCGAGCGTGCGGGGCCTGAATATGGCGGCCAAATCGCTGATTCTACTGCTGACCTGGCATTTTAAAATCTTTTGATCAATTTTAGGGAAAATTGTTGGAGGAAAGGAGAAACTTTAGCCTCAATATAGTTTTTGGATTGGCCCTAAAGAAGGGTTTTGGGGTCTACTTTCTGAGATCTCTTGAGATGCGCTTAGAGCACCTCCAACAGTTTTGTAAAACTAGTCCCTAAATCTTAGGGGTGAAAACGGGACGGATAATACCCGACCGACCGACTGCCGAATCCGAATAAAAGTAATATGGGCAAATACAGGACACATCAATAATTATTTGACACTATCCGTGCCCGAATCCGAGTCCGAAAAATAATAGCGGGATAGGATACGGGATGAGTGATATCCGTCTCGAATCCGAATATCATGTGACATGAGTAATTTTATAACAATTATACCCCAACAATATGATGTAAAATTGAGAAATTAACATAAATAAGAGTCAAATTGTTGTTTATCATGTATATCAATGGTTAGTATGTTCTTTTTTACTCTAATAATTGCTCCATCCTTTGATTTTTCATCTTTAAAAACTTTATGACAATACCCGTGTCCGATTCCGAATCCGAACAAACAATATGGGACAGGGTATGGGATACAAAAATAATTATCCGGCACTATCCGCTCCGACTCCGGATCTACCCCCTCCCTCGCTGCCCCGGGGCGGAGCGCCAGATCTCGGTCGCGGCCGCCGCCGCCACCCTCCTCTTCCCCCGCCTTCCTCGGGCCGCCGCCGGGACGGAGCGCCGGATATCCGTCGTGGTTGCCGCCGCGACCCTCCCCTTCGCTGTGCTCGTGGAGCGGAGGCTATACGCACAAAGCGGCGGGCAGTAGGGAAGGGAATACCTTAGAAAATGAGCCGCCGCCGCCGCCGCCCTCCCCTTCCCCCTCCCTCGCCGCCACCGCCGCCCTCCCATCCTCCTCCCTTGCAGCCGCTGCGGACCTCCCCTACCCCCTCCCTCGCTGCCCCGGGGCGGAGCGCCAGATCTCGGTCGCGGCCGCCGCCGCCACCCTCCTCTTCCCCCGCCTTCCTCGGGCCGCCACCGGGACGGAGCGCCGGATATCCGTCGTGGTTGCCGCCGCGACCCTCCCCTTCGCTGTGCTCGTGGAGCGGAGGCTCGTGAAGCGGAGGCGCATCCGCGGCGCCGCCGGCGGCGTCAGTGGCGTCGTCTCTCTGCTGCTCGACGCGACGGCGCCCTCGGTGGCCCGACGCGGTGGCATCTCTCGACGGAGCGCGTGCCGCACTTCGCGTCGCCGACGCGTCCCTGTGGCCCGAAGCGCGGGGGCGTTCCTCGATGGCTTGTTGCGGCAACGCCCTTCGTGACGCGCGCACGGTGGTCCTTTCCTGGCTATTGTAGCGGCGGGGCTCCCCCTCCCAACCAGCCTCACCGGGGCCTGGTCGTGAATCGCCCTGTGGTCGCACGACGGTTGAAGATCTGCAAGCCCCCGTATTTGGTCGTGTTTTGGTGCCTGCACCCGCAGGCTTGACGTGCGGTGCTTGTGCCGGTCTTGCAGTTCCTATGGTCGCCAGGGCCTGGTCGTGAATGGCTCTGTGGTCGCTCGACGGTGGAAAATCCGCAAGCCACTGTCTTTGGTCGTGAAAACATGCCCTGTGTGCAGCGCCGCCCCCAACTCCTTTGCAAGGCGCGCTTTCGTCGATCCGGCCCAGTTCCACTCGGATCTGGCTATGGGGGCGTGGACCGACCAGCTGGGCAAGGGCGAAACCCAAGCTCTGCCACGCCGTCGCCTCTCCTCCTCTCCTCCTGACAGGGACGGTGGCGGCATGGCTTTCTCCCTGTGGACGTCTCTTTGCGCGCTCATCGAGGTCCATGGCGCCGGTGACGGTCGGCGGCGGATCCGCCGCCTCCATGGCCGGATCTGACGGCTGTGAAGGCGGCTTGGCGGCCCGTGGTCGTTTCTTGGTCGCTTGGGTTGAATTCGACGCCGGCGGCAACTAAAGGTGATTGTGGTCGCGTGGTGGGCCGTGGGAACGACGTGGCATGCTGCGTTGGTGAAGGACAACGGCTGTGACGCCTGGGCGATTCCTTGGCTGATGTCGCCCCTCCATGGTCCCAATCCGGCGTTGGTGCCTTGGTCGTAAATTGGGTGCCCGAAGTTTTCCATTGATGTGGTCGCACGACGATGGTGGATCCACCTCCCCATCATTCTTCCTTGGTCAATGATCTGTTCTTGATCAAGGATGCTCTGTAAGCTCAAAGTGATGTATTTGCACAACCAACAACCTCTTGTTATCTTCTTCCTTGGTGTCCCTGTTACATGCACTCTCGCATGGAGCGCGCGAGATCTGGAATCTCGTGGTTATGGTCGCCGCCGAACACGTGGTCATGGTCGTAGCCCGCTTGATGTGAAACATGTGGTCTTGGTCATCGTAGCTTGGTCTCGCATGGTCGTGGTCGTTGTTGCCCGATCGTGGTTGTGGTTGTCGCTGCATGGACGCGGAACGCGTGGTCATGGTCGTCGTAACTTGGTCGCATGTAGTAGTGATGGCCGCAGTCTGGACGCGGAATGCGTGGTCACCGTCGCTTGGTCGCATGTGATCGTGGTTGCCACCGCCCGGACGTGGAACACGTGGTCGTGGTCGCCATCGCTTGGTAGCATATGGTCGTGGTCGCCACTCTTGGTCATGGTAACTCCTGATGCCGGAATCGCACCAGCCCCGTGGGGCAAATCAGCGTGCTTGGCCCTATTGTTGGTTCGATCTACGCAAAGGTCAATGGATCTAGGTGTTGGAGGTGTTTAGCAATGAACTCGTGGTCATCGTCGACGGAATACCGGAATCACGTGGTCGTGGTCGCAACTGCTTCTAAGGCGGAACGCCGAATTCGTGTGGTTGTGGTCGTGCTCATCGCCGCCTGGACGCGGAACTCGTGGTCGTTGTAGCCGCCGTCTGGATGGGAACTCATGGTCGTCGTTGTTGTTGCTTGGTCATGGTTGCCACTGCCTAGATGCAAAACTTGTAGTCGTCGTCGCTTGGTCTTGGTCGCAGCCCCTTGGTTGTGGTCACCACCGCCTAGACGCTAAACTCGCGGTCACGGTCGCTTGGAACTCGTGGACGTGGTCGCTTGGTCGTGGTCACGGTCGCCTGGATGTGAAACTTGTGGTCGTGGTCGCTATTGCTTGGTCATGGTTGATGTTACTTGGTCGTGGTCGTGGTCGTCTGGATGCGGAACTCATGGTCGTCGTCGCTGAGTCACGGTCGCTTGGATGTGGTCGCTTGGTCGTGGTCACGGTCGCCTGGATGTGGAACTTGTGGTCGTGGTCGCTATCGCTTGGTCGTGGTTGCTGTCACTTGGTCGTGGTCACCACCACCTAGACGCGGAACTCGTGGTCACCTGGATGTGTAACTCGTGGTCGTGGTCTCTTGGTCGTGTTTGCGGTCGCCTAGATGTGGAACTTGTGGTCGTGGTCGCTATCGCTTTGGTCGCGGTCGTCTGGATGCGGAACTCATGGTCGTCGTCGCTGAGTCATGGTCGCCGCCGTCTGGATTCGGGACTCGTGGTCGTCGTCACTTGGTCTTGGTTGCTATCATTTGGTCGTGGTCGCTGCCGCCTGAACGCAGAACTCGTGGTCATGGTTACTGTCGTTTGGTCGTGGTCGCTATTACCTGGATGTGGAATTCGTGGTCCTGGTCGTAGTCGCATGGATGCGGAACCCATGGTCGTTGTCGTTGGGTCGTGGTCGCCACCGCCTGTGCGCGGATCTCGCGATCGTCGTCGCTTTGTCGTGGTCATTGTTGCCTGGTCGTGGTCGCTATCGGAATCGTCTCGGTCATTCCTTGCTTCCCCTCTCCCTTCGCTCCCCTCTTAGTCATGATGCCCAAAGCACCTCTACGTTGGCCAAAACGGCGTACTTGGCTCGCCTCCTCTCTCCCTTCTCTCCCTTGTGTTGTTGTCGATTTCTGTGCTAGCAATGGACTCTCCTAATCTTTGTTGTTCTAAGTAACAAGCGGTGGGGGGTGATCAAGGGGTCTCCGTTGAGGATTCTTCCCACCCGAAGCCGTGACTTACAAAGAACCTGGTTAGGGTTTCCAACCTGTTTCACTTAACCTTGTCGCTTTGGTTGATTGGGGGCCTGGGTCGCGTTACAGAGTGCCTGAGCTGTTACGCCCCGGCTTCAACATATCTCTCCGTCACTTCATGAACCGCCTTTTGTGGATTAGTGGCTGCGGTTGCGAAAGAGGATGCTGAAGACAGACGCCAAGGTTTCAACACTTTCGTTATTTTGGGTCGCGTGGAGGCTTTGAAAGGAAAGAAACAAGCGCATTTTTGAATTTCAAGCCCTTCAACCGGTGGCCTTGGCTCAGGAGATCATCGACGGCGCAACAGTCTGGGTAGCAGTCTCCAAGTTGCGGGATTTAGTTTTCCCTTGTCGTGTTTAGTTGGGTGGTTAGGGAGTTTGTTCTCGCCTTCATGTACTAGTTAGTGTAGGCAGTAGTCATTGCTTCTTGCCTTTCGGTGTTGGCTTATCTTTGTAACTATACTTCGTGGTTGGCTTTTGCTTAGTCCCTTAGGGGACTTCGCCCTGACCACGTTGTAACAACTTCTTCTTCTTCTTAATGAAAAACGTGCCCCGAACGTCCTAAAAAAAAAAGAGTAAAATAATATAGGATAGGATACGGGATGAGCACTATCCGCCCGTATTCGATCCGTTTTCACCCCTACTAAATCTTAATTTACCACGGCGCAATTGGCCGACCAGTACGTACCCTGGTCATTAGGGTTCTCAAGTTATCGCAATGGCCAACGAGACGAGGCGGCGCAAGGAACCGACGCGGCGACCGACCACCTTGCACGACATCCCCGACCACTTGCTGAAGAGCATCATCCTACGCATCGACACGCACCTTTGCCTGGTCCGCACGGCCGCCGTTTGCAAGCGATGGCGCCGCATCGCCGCGAGCCATGGCGTCGCCTACAACTTCTCCAACCGCTACCTGGGGAGCTACGTCCTCGGCTACTACCACGCCGTCGACGAATCCTCCAATAACCGGCGAGCAATACCGCTGGACGGCAGCCTAGTGATGGACCCCGCCTCCCCGGCGCCGCGCCGGCCTCTTGTCTTCGTCCCCGCCGCCTCGACGGCCATCAACGTCCAACAATTCTCCCTCGACTTCCTCCCGGACGCCGCCGGTCGCCGCCGATGGGAGCTCGTCGACGGCCACGGCAGCCTCCTCCTCTTTGCCGATCAGAGGCGAGGCTTGTCCCCGGACCTCGTCGTCTGCGAACCGATCTCGCGGCAGCACGTCCGGATCCGCCCCGTCAAGGAGATGAAGTACCTCCGCTGCCTCGGCGTCTTCCTCGCCAACAACTCCGGCTTCTCCAGGAACGTCAGTTTTTCCGACTTCCGGGTGACCTGCGTGCTTTACGAGCCTTCCGCCGGAATGGCGGACGACGTGGGCGAGGCCGTGTCCTGCTTCTACAACCAGGCGCCGCGGAACAGGCGAAGGATCGTCGGCTGGAACACGCAGTGCGTGGAGACTTATTCCAGCAGCGTCCTCCTCCGCGGCACCGAGTCCGCGCATTACGCTGGCCGCGCCGCCGGGTTTGGGTTCTGGGTCGTCGGAGACGACGACGGCACCGTGCTCGCCACGAGCGTCGACGAGGGCGGGCTCAGGCGGTACCGTCTCCCCGAGCACCTCTGGGGTTCGTCGCGGCCGGGGTCGAGCTTCTGGTTCGTCGACAATGGCATCAACGTGTTCCCACGCGTGTTGCGGCTCGTCAGCCTGATCGGCGACGAGCTCAGGGTGTTCGTGAAGGATTTGTGCAGCAGCACCGAGTGGAACCTCGAGAGGACCCTGAGCATGTCTCAGGTGACCCGCGGGCTACCGGGACGGAAGGATTGCTTCTTTGCCACCACTGCGAAGATTGTCGGCGACGGACACGGGTATATCGTAATGACGCCGGCGGAGGAGGAGACGTGGCTCTTCTCCTTGGACCTCAAGACCATGCAGGTGGAGCGTGAACACAGCCGGAACAGGCTACCTGGCAAGGTTTACACGTACGAGCTGGAGAGGCCGCCGGTGGTACGCGCATGTGTGGTGCGTTGTAAGAGGACTGGTTATGGCCCGCTCTGGCGAGGCCTTGGACGATGCTCTCACATTTGCATCTGTGGCGAAGTCGATTGTCACAGTTGATGATGGACATGTTATCTTCAGGGAAGGAGAGGAGCAGAAGAATCGTCAGGCTCGTTTTCTTCTCAGAGAAACCAGCCTTGCATCGCATAATTATTAGAGACGAAGTAGAAACTCTGAACCCTTCGTCTGATGATGGAGACTACCTATAATTATTATTGGCGCACTAGCTTGCTGTTGTCCTTTCAGATTATGTTACGCCTTTGTTGCGGTTTGGCTGTGTCAATTTATTCTTGTTATCCATTTGAAACTAACAACCAGATCATGCCCGGTGTTGTTTTCTCTACAGGGCAAGTTCTTGTGAACGTGAGTGGTTGTTTGGCCAGCTATTCTCGTTAGATAAATATGATGCGGCCTAAAAAGTTTAGGTTCCGTCCAGCATCAAATTGACGCACTGCTTGTAGGACAGACTAGTCCCATATACTGAACAAAACCAATGGTGTGTTATACTACTTCTCCTACCCACTGCCTGTTTACTTCTGGTCACTATAAATCTATAATTGCCATAATTTGACCACACCAGTGCTTGGCTTTAAAAGGAGCACTGAATGTCATTGGAAGTTCAAGAAATTTGAGTAATGTATAAGGCATGGACGCTATCAGTCTTGTGATTCACAGAATGTCCACTCTAGGCTTGCAAGGCACCAGGAGTCGACCAATTTGGTGTGTTTTCATTGACAGAACTTTTGATGTCTCACCGGCAGTGTTATTAGTTATTTGAAGTTTGGTTATTTCACTATGCTTTTACAGTTTTTTTTTTAAGGTCGACGCAGGGGAGAGCATCCCCACCTGATATCATTGATAGGGGGTCGGGCACATGGCCCGTCCATCAGTATGAGTTACATAGTTTGGATTACAACAAGAAGGGGTGAGGTTTAGAATACATTTAAAGACAAAGCATTGCACCAGGTAGTTGCTACCGGCGAGTCACTAGCAGGCCATCTATATTTCCATAGCATGGCATCATTGCGGTAAGCAAGCTTGCGGCGTTCTTGTGACGGCGGGAGTGATCGGAACACCACATCATGTCGATGCTTCCAATTATGCTTTTACAGGTAGCTGTGGGTATTTTGTGATAAAGTAGTCACATTTGGGTAATCTGTTGCGCCATAGTCTTGCACGAAAACTATATTGTTGTGTTTGATGATCAGTCCAAACTGTCATAACTTCATAATCACCCACCCACCCCAAAAAGGAAAAGAAAAGGTACCCCATGTATTTTTAACCTCTTAGCTAGTTATAGGTTTGTTGTAACACATTTATTTTGAACGGTCAAATTTTCCTAAATTGAAAACATTGGATAACTCATTTTATACTCTGGAAATTTTTAAAATGCTTTGTTCACCACCAAAAAAAAAAAATCAGGTTCCATACAGAAGTGTTCTGATAATATGGCATATACACTACTGATGAAACAAACACCGCCAGCAATATGATGCGTTCATTTTGTGAGTAGCTGGCTCGTGTGGATGTTTTTGACAGGTCAAATCGAGACTAGAGTTTTAAGAGCCCGGCAGTATGATCATTGGAGTGTGTCCTGGCCTCAGTGACTTGGAAGCCTACGAGCATGTTTGGCACAGTTTATTCCATCGGCTATTCTGGATAAGCCGGATAAGCAGCTATTCCGGTGCTTTTCCTGGCTTATGCACTATAGCTACAATGCTGCTACAGTACATAAGCCGTTCTCAATAAGCTGCGTCAAACATGCCCACACATCTATTAAATGGTCAGAAGATCCACCTACTACTCATACTGCGGCATGGAGTCTCCTTTATTTTCGTTCACATGGGACATGGCAGCACTGCAAACTGTATACTGGTGACGGTTTTGTGATATCTTAGTTCACAGGAGTAATGGATCAGGAGTGATATCTTCCGCATAGGTTGTTCAATTATTGGACTAAGCTTGATGGCGGTGGCAACATAAAACCAAGAACTTAAGAGGACCATAATATGGAATAGCTAGCTCAAGGAAAACATGGGGTGCGAGAGAAAGCTCCTCATTTTATTGAACCATACATCTGGCCTGGGATTTTTTTTTTTTTGGGGGGGGGGGGGGGGGGGGGGGGGTGGGGGGCTGGGAACCATTGGGAACGTCGCGATACGGTGGGTTCTCCTGACAGCATATGCCAACTTCCTAATTAGTTGTTCTTCACCCTTCGCGTAGACTATTGCTTCTCTTATTCACTAAACTGAAGCTTGTTGTTGGATCTACCTTATACAGGTCCTCGTACCAACCATGCTCCTTGTCAACAGCAATCTGAACATCTGCACAATGTGACCCATCCGTAATATATGCTAGATGATGTCTTCTAACGACAAAGCGAAACAGGAGGGTACAGATCTGAGCTGTCTTTCAGATAATGGGTGCCAACGAGCAAGAAATGGTAGTAAGCAAGTGAAGAGTGAGAACTAGAAAGAGGAACATTTTACAACTGTTGCCGGTAAGACAACCCAGCCGCCGATGTTGTCCAGCCCGGAGAGGCAATAGGCCAAGAAGCCATCAAAGTCATTGTAACCAAACTCTATTACACTGATAATACAGCATCGATCTCTCCTCCAATCCTCTCTTCTTCCGCAAGACTTCTCAATCCCCAACTCTCCTCCAATTCCTATCACCGTATCTAACAGAACATGACAAGTTTTTTTTTTTAAGGTCAACGGGGGGGAGAGTATCCCCACCTGAAATTTTCATTAAAACCGGCCATCAACAGGCCAAGTGTTTTGTTTTACATTGTGTCATACCCCAATTTCTGGAGCATGTTGTGCACCATGTATCAGTCCCTGGATCAGTAGCTGATACGCACAAGAACACAGATATGGTAATCGAAAGCATACTTCATATAGGTAAATATTATAATACCTGAGATATCACCTTTAATGGCGGTTCGACAAGGATACTGAACTATCCAAGTCCGTCCGACCGACTAATGGTGATGCAGACAATCAGCGGAAACACGGCCCAAGCCTACAGGCAGACTTGAGTGGAGAACGAAAACCAATCGCCGTCGACTCTTACGAAAGCTTCTCTCACTAAAAACGTTAAGAGCAAACCGTGAGTACATAATGTACTCAGCAAACCCTAACACAAGGGGTAAAATATGCAAGGGTATGAACAAG
This sequence comes from Eragrostis curvula, assembly GCA_007726485.1. Lineage (NCBI taxonomy): Eukaryota > Viridiplantae > Streptophyta > Magnoliopsida > Poales > Poaceae > Eragrostis > Eragrostis curvula. The sequence continues at coordinate 26,198 of RWGY01000749.1, read as the reverse complement.
GATGAGGCTGAGGTTTAACATATCGGCGAAAAGCCAATTTTATGCAAGGGTTGTTTTTGAAAAACAAAACCAGCTCGCAAACTAAGTCAGGATTGTTATCATATAGTGGGGTTGGTCGGCCCTGGGGGAGATAATGGTTCAATCCCGCCAGTTCCTCAATTTTTAATGCTGGCAGGAAACCAGCGCACGGCTCCAAACCGGCGTATTTCCAAAAACACACACGCCAAGGATAACTCACGCAGAAAAATCTAATCATTGTGTGGTCATGGCTTTCGCGTTGTCCAATACCGTGGAACACGGCTATCCGGATAGATTCTTATCCTCTGCAGAGGTTGTACACTTTCCCCACAAGGGTACCCAGTCCTCCCCAGTGCACTGGTTCGGAAACTGGATACTAATGGTCCCGTACCTGCCCAGTGTCACCTCGGTACCACCCCGGAAAATCAGCGACCAGGGGCTTCACTTCAATATAAATATCATGGCCATCAACTTTCACTTGCCAGACCCGACGCCAATCTCGTCAAGATCCTCTCCTGGCTTCCGGTTGCAACTCCCTGCCTCCTGGTGGTACCGGGCGATCACTGGTAGGGTGTGGTTCCAAACCCTACCCATAATAGGGCCTCGTGGTTGCACTGCTGCTAGGCCAGACGGCACAAGAACCAGTACTTATACGACCGATGCAAGCATCTTCAATAGCTACCCTCCTGCGAGGAGTAGCGTCCCAGAGATAGCCTCCCCACTGAGGACTACCTCGCTTGCACCCGTCTAAAACATACCCCCACTATGGGTTGCACTTACTAGTCCCACCCATTTTCACTTTACTCACCCAACACCAAGCACACGCACACATTTTTACACAAAAGCATGTGTGTCAAGTTATTAAGTACACGGTGAATGATTCCTAAGCAGCATATTGATCCACTCATCATTAAGAATTAATGATGGTGGTTCCTAGGTTTATCAAGGAGATTAGGATAAGCAAAATCAAGGCATGGCTATCAACAAGTACTCAGGTCGTTCTAAGCATTTTAAATCATCTTTAAATACCATGCATGCTTCATTTGAAATCAAGCTCTAAGTAGGATTATTTGCAAACATAGGATCAACATGATCAATGGGAGTTAGGGCTTGCCTGGAAATCGCTTTCCTAATTTTTAAACTCTGACTCGAGGCTTGTTTCTCCGAGTTGGTCTTCGAGCTTGAAGTCCTCAGCAGCTCTTCGAATCCTTCTGGTTCTTCCTCGATTCTCGCGTAAACTAGCGCATAAAACAGTACGCATAAACTACCGCAAAAATAAATAAAAGAGCGAAAGAAATAAAGATCGATGAAAACCAGATAAGACCCAATTAACTTCGATTAAGAATCAAAGAAACTTCAGTGAAGAATGAGAGACAAGAGCCATGTATGATGCAGCATATTTAATGCAAAGCAGGTTACATGTCATAGGTGATATACCTGGCCTTCTAAGGGCCATATTCACCTAGACAAGTTATTAGTTATCTATTTTCTCTAATATATGAACATGGGTGTGTGGTCATGCATATGGTCGTCGTTGGGTGGACACCTTAGGGTGAAGATGATGAGATGCATATGCTCTATTGATGGTGATTGCGTGCATATCTAATATGCAAGCTTCTATATTATTTCTTATAAAAAGAACATGCATGAATGCAGGCGAAGTTGTATGCAGCGGGTGTACGTGATTATGCGCGATATGAATGCATGGCTGCAGATAAAATGCCAAATTCAAATAAAAGCAGCTGGCAACTAAAATACCAGATAACTCCAATAAAATCCATTAAAAGATCAATTATAAGAGCAGAGCAATAAATCAAGAGGGGTTGAGCGAGGATACTAGGTTAGGTTTGATCGAGTGATGATTGATTTAGGTTAGGTTCGAGATTTTGTTTGCGATAAGATAAGGGTACTAGGTTGGAAGTGAAATGGTACGAATGATCGCTAGGTTTAATGCTAGCGAGCAAAAGATTGGATATGTTATACGAAGATGAATTGAGAGGTGCGGAAGATATTAGGCGGAATAGCATCACAGGATGGGTTAGGTCTACATGCGCAGATATTTGCGACATGAGTGATCATCGCAAGTTCTGCTGAGAAAAGATATACGGAGTGAGAGATATTTTAGGAGGTAAAGATTTCTAAACCTAGTGTGGGGCTCCATGGATAGTACCATGAGGTACCTCGCGATTCCACGAACCCGTGGGCGCAAAAATCACCCAAAACGGAGTTCGGGTTAAAAAGATATGGACATTTAAAGATTGGAGGGCTAATTTGTAATTATAAAAGGGTTTTTGAGGGCTTAAGTGTAATTACAGAATAAGTCTAGGGACCTATCTGTAATTATGGAAAAGTTTAGGGGTCTGGGTGTAAAAAGTCAGGGGTTAAAACATAATTACAGAAAAGTTTAAGTACTTTTCTGTAAAAATGCGGGGCTTAAACAAGATTTTTGAAAAGGTCAGGGGCCTATCTGCAAAATTGCAGGCCCTGTGAATTTTCAAGGATTTCCGGAATTATTTTTCAATTGGAAAATCCTTTTATTGCGCTGGCTGACGTCATAATTGGGAAAGGATTTATTTTTAATGAGAAAACCCGGTGGACTGGGTCCACGGGGTCCGTAGACCGGGGATGGGCGGCGGTCCACCGGTCCATGGTGGACCAGAGGGAGACGCGCGGCGGTAGTTGGCCGGAGTGCTCGCCGCCGTCGCGTAGGGTGGACGAGGAGCCGTGGAACCTCGTCGCGGGGAGAGAGGATGCGATGGCGGAGCTGGGAGGCGCACGTGTTGTCGACGGGGAGCGGTGGAGCGCCGGGAATGGCTCGCCGGAGTTGGGCATGGCGGCGCGCTCACTGGGAAACTTGCGCGCGAGCCGAAAGAGAGGGGAAGGAGGCACGGGATAGGGAGAGGGACATTCGGAGAGCCTCACCGTGGGCTCCGTCGAGCAAGAGAGCGACGGAGGGCGGCCGGCGTCGACGGGGAAGGGTGCGCGGTGGTGGCGGCTCGGTGACGAGCTCGCGCGAGCTAGGAGAGAGAGGAGGGAGGGGTGGAGAAGAGAGAGGGGAACACGGGGGTGCTTCTCGTGGTGGCGAAGAGGCCGGGGAGTGGCCGGAGGCGGCCGGCGACGAGGAGGAAGGTGGCGGCCATGGCGGAGCTTGGTGCGAGACATGAGCGAGAAGGAAGGAGGAAGAAAGAGGGGTGTAGGAGGAAGAGAGGAGGGCGGAGAGCCTCACCGCGGGTTCAATGGCGACGGAGAAGGACGGGAGGTGGCGGAAGAGCTCGTCGGAGCTCGACCGGAACCCTAGGTCAGAGAGAGAGAGGGGGAAAGAGGGAGAGTGCGCAGAGGAGGGAGGAAGGAGGGCCGCGGGCTCGATTTATGGGTGGCAGTTCCGTGGCGGCTACGGAGGCGCGCTCCGGCAAGGCAGCGGGAGCGGCGGAGGCGGGTCGGGGCGGTAGGGGCCGGCGGGCGGCGGCGCGCCACGCGGAGACGACGACCGACAGGGCGGGCCCACCTGTCGGTGACTCGGAGAGGCGGAGACAGGAGCGGGCCGACTGGGCCGAGGCGCTGGGCCGGGGAAGGAAACGGCCCACGCGCGGGAGAGAAGTGGCAGACTGGGCCAGAGGGGGATTTCGGCCCAGGGAGGAAGGTAGAATAGGAGAAGCTTTAATCTTTTCTGGAATTTGAATTTGAAAAGATTTCAAATTCAAACAAGGACAGGGTTTGATCAAACTCTCAAAACAAATCAAATAAATCACAGAAATGCATTTGGTGAAGATTGTGCAGGTTTTAAAATTCAAACTTTCGAAAATTGAATGTGCCTTAGCTCAAACTAGATCAAATTTATTTAATTTGTTGTAAATTCGAAAAGTTCAAATTTTAGTGAACTTTTAAATGAACACAAGCACTTGAGCACATATTTTATTTTCCAAAAATTTCAAATTCAAACCATGTTCAATTATTTAGTGAATTTTTATTTTGGAAAAATTCATGGAAGGTAAGGGTTTAGAAAAGGTTCAAATTTGGAGTGATTTTGTCTCTTTTTTATCTTTATTTATTTATTTGTTTTTCTTCTTTTCCTTTTTCTTTTGGCTCTGAAAAGTAGGGTATTACAGATCTACCCCACTTAAAAGAAATCTCGTCCTCGAGATTTGAAAGGTCTTCTGGGTGGAGCGGATCTTCTCTTGGGTCTTCATACTTGACGGTTGTAGCACTTGCTTGGGAAGGAGCAAAGCTTCTTGCTTCGGGTGATCCCTCACGTCGATTGCTTCGCCACGGGAAGACAGGCTTAAGGATTCGATTTTCAGGGTTTTGTTTTATTGTTATTGTTATTGTTATTAGGGCTCACTGACTGAAAATCCTACCCCACTTAAAGGATTTTCACTTGGGGCTCGCTGGCCGATTCTGCATGGTTGCCTTGAACTCTGGTCATCTCGGAGCACTGCTCGGGGCGAGGTTGTTAGCTGGCTTCTCAACCTTTCCTGTGAAGGGCTGATGATTCTGAGTACTCTGATCTATGCAGGGTGCAACATGTTGACTGTCTTCACAAATCTCTCATGTGATCTGAACCACTGTTTCTGGTCTGATGCGCTGACACTTTTTCTGTTTATCAAGGTGGGATCACAGTCCTGACATCCCGTCTTACAGGACACCATATTCGAGAATGAGTCTGGAACGGACTCTCTGTCAAGATTCAGCTTTAGAACAGCACTGTCCCTAACCAGATGTTTGTCCTCTTGACAGGTCGAATTAGCTGGTAATGCACCTTGGACTATTTGAGAAATTGTCCAAGAGAGCATTGACTTGACTACAGCAGGGTATGGAAGTGAACATGGCACAATCATTGCCAGCTGGTTAGCAGACTCTTCCCTTAACATGGTTCTGGAAGACATATGTTTCAGAGCTAGCAAACTGTCGTTACCTAGCTCCAGGTTCACCTTTCCACCGGGGAACTAGTTAGTTGATTTCTCACGCTAAAAAGCTCCAATGCTTCAGCTTTTGCAGCAACGGACTGTGGATAATAGGTATGAATGCAATCACTCTCGATGTCTGCCGCAAAAGGAGAGCAGATGAGAGGATTGATTCTGAATGTATGGTCATCATGGACATATGCATAAAAAGCTTGAAGAGGATGCAATACTGCCCTTGAGGTTGTTACTCTCATTCTGTTTGGTTCTGCCAACATCTGACACTGCAGGTTTATGGTATTTCGCTTCTAATACCATATATATTAACTGAAGTCCTCACTGAGTGATGGAAGACTGTCATGGATGCGTCTCATTTTCTGACCTTCTGTTTGTGGTGCTTGGATCCTTAAGTCAGTCTTGGGGACAGACTTGGATTTCCTTTAACTGACCGTACCAGTCATTAATCCTGGGTTGTGGGTTATGGGCCTACTAAGCTTCCGCTGCGCTACTCTGACACTGGCTTCTGATCATGGTGTTCTGAAATTGGCCCGTGGAGGAAACTCCTTGGTCTTCGTCACGTAGCTTGCTGATGATTTGTCGGGAAGACTTCTGAGTACTTATATTTTACTAGTTCTCTTTCTAAGGGTCTGGCCCTTATGTTGCTTGCCATATGAGTAGCTTCTAATTCTCTTGGATCGTGTTCCACTTCTATTCAAGCTATCAGCGATCTTTCTCGGGTCTCACTTGGGGATATTTCTGAGGTATCCATTAATCATTCAACAGATCTTTATCAGCATTGTCGTGGACAAGTGGCGTGGGCTTTGTTCTTGACAGGGTGCCCTCACGGTGGAGGTTCCATGGTTGTGGCTGCTAACTTCTGCTGTTTGGCTGGTAGGCGACCATTGAATTTGAGCTGGATCACTGGTGGTGATGACTGAATCCCTTTTGTCATCATCTCGACTGTCTTTTGTTTCACTTTCTGGATTAAGCTTTCTCTTACGTGTTGTGGGTTGACAGTGTCTGTCATCTTGTCTTTTCCTTATGTACTGCCTCATGCAAACTTTTCATCTGATCTGTGACCTTTGCTGTGGTTAGATTAAATTTCTGATTAGCTGGACTCTGAGCTGACATCTCCTTGGTGTGATGCTTTTGCCTCGGCAGGGGTTTAGGTATAGGTTTGGGAAACGATTTGTCATTAGGTTGTTCTTTTCTTTTGAATCTTGTTGTTTATGTTTGGTTTGAGCACTCAAACATAGAAACACCGAACAAGAACAACAGAAACCATCGAATCACTCAAGCAACGCGATTTGTTTGTTGTGGTTTTATGACGTTAGCGTGCTAAGATCGAGGCTTAAGGCTTATGGGTAGGTAGACTATCGATTTCTTCTGCTGGCATCCGAACTCGACCAATAGTCCTTGACCAAAAAGAATCGAGGGGGTCACATGACTTGGTCGGTTAAAAGGAAAACTGTTGCCCACATATCTGTGGTAAAAGACTCCATTGTTTTGATGTCTTGACATTATTTGGGTACGTGCCGCATGATCATTGAGTTCTTTGAGCTTTCACTTTCTCTACTCAACCTTTCTCGAGCAAAGGTTGTAACTTAAATCCATGTTTGAAAATAGGACATCACTGATATCCTTTTATTATTTATAGAACAGTTCACTGTTCTAGCTTAGTCCACTTTGTCAAACCACAAGGTGCCTTACAAGTGCAACCATTATTCTGTGTGGTTACTACAGCTCTTGCATGCGGATAGCGTCCTTCCATGGTGCTGGGCGAAGCTCTAAATCACCTTCATGTAGGACCTACTCATAAGATTCTGGCACACATAACAGGACTGCCTGTTGGTGGAGCCTGGCTACCTTGCAATTTTTGTTCACAGGCTTCAGTGTAATCCGTTGCGAGGTGCCCACGCTCTCGACACTTGTAACACTTTCGATGCTTCTTGTTCTTCTTGCATGCGACTCGATCGGATGCTCGCTTGTTCTTCTTTCTTTTCCGTTTACAGCTCTGGTCGGGGCTTTGGGGCTGCTCGTCTTGTGTGGGGGGGATGACTCTTTCACCAAGACTCTTTATCAACTCCTCCAAGCTGCTCAACCTTTCACATATATCTCTGAGGATGGGTGCCAGCGACAGGTGCGTGTTATCCCTATTTCTCCATACTTTTTGTCTTTCACGCTCCAGCACTGATGAGCGGGTATCTCCAGGTGGCTCTGAGAGTGAATGCAGGTCTCTTTCCATGTCAATTGAATCTTCTTCATCTTTGCCTAATTCAAACGTGGGGCAGTCGGAAAGCTGATGTCCGGGGCCACGATAGTTGTAGCACTTTATCTGGTACTTGGTCTTCTTTGCAGATCTGACCTTGTCTTCGGGTTCAGGAACCATGTCTGGTGCGCGGTACACCTGGTATGATACTCCATCCACTTCTACGGTCACGTAGTCGTGGTTGTCCATTGAGCTGGAGGCTTCTGCACGCAGACACTTCGGATTGAAGCTTCTTTTCTTGTCGTTGGAGATAGCAGAGGGGTTTTTAAATAGAATTTGGGGAAGATTATATGGAATATTTTGCAAATAGTTTTGAAAATATTCTTTTCAAACGCGACTAGTCCTAGGTTTTCGTCCTACAGTCAAGTATTGCTCTGATACCACTCTGTCATACCCCAATTTCTGGAGCATGTTGTGCACCATGTATCAGTCCCTGGATCAGTAGCTGATACGCACAAGAACACAGATATGGTAATCGAAAGCATACTTCGTATAGGTAAATATTATAATACCTGAGATATCACCTTTAATGGCGGTTCGACAAGGATACTGAACTATCCAAGTCCGTCCGACCGACTAATGGTGATGCAGACAATCAGCGGAAACACGGCCCAAGCCTACAGGCAGACTTGAGTGGAGAACGAAAACCAATCGCCGTCGACTCTTACGAAAGCTTCTCTCACTAAAAACGTTAAGAGCAAACCGTGAGTACATAATGTACTCAGCAAACCCTAACACAAGGGGTAAAATATGCAAGGGTATGAACAAGGATGAGGCTGAGGTTTAACATATCGGCGAAAAGCCAATTTTATGCAAGGGTTGTTTTTGAAAAACAAAACCAGCTCGCAAACTAAGTCAGGATTGTTATCATATAGTGGGGTTGGTCGGCCCTGGGGGAGATAATGGTTCAATCCCGCCAGTTCCTCAATTTTTAATGCTGGCAGGAAACCAGCGCACGGCTCCAAACCGGCGTATTTCCAAAAACACACACGCCAAGGATAACTCACGCAGAAAAATCTAATCATTGTGTGGTCATGGCTTTCGCGTTGTCCAATACCGTGGAACACGGCTATCCGGATAGATTCTTATCCTCTGCAGAGGTTGTACACTTTCCCCACAAGGGTACCCAGTCCTCCCCAGTGCACTGGTTCGGAAACTGGATACTAATGGTCCCGTACCTGCCCAGTGTCACCTCGGTACCACCCCGGAAAATCAGCGACCAGGGGCTTCACTTCAATATAAATATCATGGCCATCAACTTTCACTTGCCAGACCCGACGCCAATCTCGTCAAGATCCTCTCCTGGCTTCCGGTTGCAACTCCCTGCCTCCTGGTGGTACCGGGCGATCACTGGTAGGGTGTGGTTCCAAACCCTACCCATAATAGGGCCTCGTGGTTGCACTGCTGCTAGGCCAGACGGCACAAGAACCGGTACTTATACGACCGATGCAAGCATCTTCAATAGCTACCCTCCTGCGAGGAGTAGCGTCCCAGAGATAGCCTCCCCACTGAGGACTACCTCGCTTGCACCCGTCTAAAACATACCCCCACTATAGGTTGCACTTACTAGTCCCACCCATTTTCACTTTACTCACCCAACACCAAGCACACGCACACATTTTTACACAAAAGCATGTGTGTCAAGTTATTAAGTACACGGTGAATGATTCCTAAGCAGTATATTGATCCACTCATCATTAAGAATTAATGATGGTGGTTCCTAGGTTTATCAAGGAGATTAGGATAAGCAAAATCAAGGCATGGCTATCAACAAGTACTCAGGTCGTTCTAAGCATTTTAAATCATCTTTAAATACCATGCATGCTTCATTTGAAATCAAGCTCTAAGTAGGATTATTTGCAAATATAGGATCAACATGATCAATGGGAGTTAGGGCTTGCCTGGAAATCGCTTTCCTAATTTTTAAACTCTGACTCGAGGCTTGTTTCTCCGAGTTGGTCTTCGAGCTTGAAGTCCTCAGCAGCTCTTCGAATCCTTCTGGTTCTTCCTCGATTCTCGCGTAAACTAGCGCATAAAACAGTACGCATAAACTACCGCAAAAATAAATAAAAGAGCGAAAGAAATAAAGATCGACGAAAACCAGATAAGACCCAATTAACTTCGATTAAGAATCAAAGAAACTTCAGTGAAGAATGAGAGACAAGAGCCATGTATGATGCAGCATATTTAATGCAAAGCAGGTTACATGTCATAGGTGATATACCTGGCCTTGTAAGGGCCATATTCACCTAGACAAGTTATTAGTTATCTATTTTCTCTAATATATGAACATGGGTGTGTGGTTATGCATATGGTCGTCGTTGGGTGGACACCTTAGGGTGAAGATGATGAGATGCATATGCTCTATTGATGGTGATTGCGTGCATATCTAATATGCAAGCTTCTATATTATTTCTTATAAAAAGAACATGCATGAATGCAGGCGAAGTTGTATGCAGCGGGTGTACGTGATTATGCGCGATATGAATGCATGGCTGCAGATAAAATGCCAAATTCAAATAAAAGCAGCTGGCAACTAAAATACCAGATAACTCCAATAAAATCCATTAAAAGATCAATTATAAGAGCAGAGCAATAAATCAAGAGGGGTTGAGCGAGGATACTAGGTTAGGTTTGATCGAGTGATGATTGATTTAGGTTAGGTTCGAGATTTTGTTTGCGATAAGATAAGGGTACTAGGTTGGAAGTGAAATGGTACGAATGATCGCTAGGTTTAATGCTAGCGAGCAAAAGATTGGATATGTTATACGAAGATGAATTGAGAGGTGCGGAAGATATTAGGCGGAATAGCATCACAGGATGGGTTAGGTCTACATGCGCAGATATTTGCGACATGAGTGATCATCGCAAGTTCTGCTGAGAAAAGATATACGGAGTGAGAGATATTTTAGGAGGTAAAGATTTCTAAACCTAGTGTGGGGCTCCATGGATAGTACCATGAGGTACCTCGCGATTCCACGAACCCGTGGGCGCAAAAATCACCCAAAACGGAGTTCGGGTTAAAAAGATATGGACATTTAAAGATTGGAGGGCTAATTTGTAATTATAAAAGGGTTTTTGAGGGCTTAAGTGTAATTACAGAATAAGTCTAGGGACCTATCTGTAATTATGGAAAAGTTTAGGGGTCTGGGTGTAAAAAGTCAGGGGTTAAAACATAATTACAGAAAAGTTTAAGTACTTTTCTGTAAAAATGCAGGGCTTAAACAAGATTTTTGAAAAGGTCAGGGGCCTATCTGCAAAATTGCAGGCCCTGTGAATTTTCAAGGATTTCCGGAATTATTTTTCAATTGGAAAATCCTTTTATTGCGCTGGCTGACGTCATAATTGGGAAAGGATTTATTTTTAATGAGAAAACCCGGTGGACTGGGTCCACGGGGTCCGTAGACCGGGGATGGGCGGCGGTCCACCGGTCCATGGTGGACCAGAGGGAGACGCGCGGCGGTAGTTGGCCGGAGTGCTCGCCGCCGTCGCGTAGGGTGGACGAGGAGCCGTGGAACCTCGTCGCGGGGAGAGAGGATGCGATGGCGGAGCTGGGAGGCGCACGTGTTGTCGACGGGGAGCGGTGGAGCGCCGGGAATGGCTCGCCGGAGTTGGGCATGGCGGCGCGCTCACTGGGAAACTTGCGCGCGAGCCGAAAGAGAGGGGAAGGAGGCACGGGATAGGGAGAGGGACATTCGGAGAGCCTCACCGTGGGCTCCGTCGAGCAAGAGAGCGACGGAGGGCGGCCGGCGTCGACGGGGAAGGGTGCGCGGTGGTGGCGGCTCGGTGACGAGCTCGCGCGAGCTAGGAGAGAGAGGAGGGAGGGGTGGAGAAGAGAGAGGGGAACACGGGGGTGCTTCTCGTGGTGGCGAAGAGGCCGGGGAGTGGCCGGAGGCGGCCGGCGACGAGGAGGAAGGTGGCGGCCATGGCGGAGCTTGGTGCGAGACATGAGCGAGAAGGGAGGAGGAAGAAAGAGGGGTGTAGGAGGAAGAGAGGAGGGCGGAGAGCCTCACCGCGGGTTCAATGGCGACGGAGAAGGACGGGAGGTGGCGGAAGAGCTCGTCGGAGCTCGACCGGAACCCTAGGTCAGAGAGAGAGAGGGGGAAAGAGGGAGAGTGCGCAGAGGAGGGAGGAAGGAGGGCCGCGGGCTCGATTTATGGGTGGCAGTTCCGTGGCGGCTACGGAGGCGCGCTCCGGCAAGGCAGCGGGAGCGGCGGAGGCGGGTCGGGGCGGTAGGGGCCGGCGGGCGGCGGCGCGCCACGCGGAGACGACGACCGACAGGGCGGGCCCACCTGTCGGTGACTCGGAGAGGCGGAGACAGGAGCGGGCCGACTGGGCCGAGGCGCTGGGCCGGGGAAGGAAACGGCCCACGCGCGGGAGAGAAGTGGCAGGCTGGGCCAGAGGGGGATTTCGGCCCAGGGAGGAAGGTAGAATAGGAGAAGCTTTAATCTTTTCTGGAATTTGAATTTGAAAAGATTTCAAATTCAAACAAGGACAGGGTTTGATCAAACTCTCAAAACAAATCAAATAAATCACAGAAATGCATTTGGTGAAGATTGTGCAGGTTTTAAAATTCAAACTTTCGAAAATTGAATGTGCCTTAGCTCAAACTAGATCAAATTTATTTAATTTGTTGTAAATTCGAAAAGTTCAAATTTTAGTGAACTTTTAAATGAACACAAGCACTTGAGCACATATTTTATTTTCCAAAAATTTCAAATTCAAACCATGTTCAATTATTTAGTGAATTTTTATTTTGGAAAAATTCATGGAAGGTAAGGGTTTAGAAAAGGTTCAAATTTGGAGTGATTTTGTCTCTTTTTGATCTTTATTTATTTATTTGTTTTTCTTCTTTTCCTTTTTCTTTTGGCTCTGAAAAGTAGGGTATTACACATTGCCAGCAGGAAAAGGTTTTACACCATTGAATTAAAGGGGGAGCACCAAGCATCAACGACGATTCTTTCGTCGGGCTTCATTCGGTGGCGCCACAGTAGTGCTTCTTCCTTGCACCGGCTAGTGACGCGACGCATGCAGGGGGGTAGAGAGTTGAAGACGATGTCGTTCCGGTGCTTCCATAGCTCCCAGCAGCAGAGCAGGATGAATGTGGTGAATTGCGTCGCCGGGATGGCCGGGGGCCGTGGTAGCTTCCAGAATTCCGCGGGAGGAGGTCTGGATGTTGTTGTGATGCCAATTGCGTTCCAGAAATGCTGCGCGAAGGGGCATTCGAAGATGATGTGGGCGGTGTCTTCAGAGCGGTGGTGGCACAGGTCACAGGCCTCATCATCCACGATCTTCTTCTTCAGGAGGTTTGTTTTGCATTGGATTCTCTCTTGTACTAGTAACCATGCGAAGAGTTGCACACGAGGCGGTGCACAATTCTTCCAAACTTGGTTGTAGAAGTTGCATTGTGGCGCGAAAGCAGAGAGGGCAGTCTTGTAAACAGATGAAGATTTGAGTTGTCCGTCAGTGGTGAACATGTTGCTTTGTCGTCGGTCTTCTTCAGGTGTGAGTTCAATGCTGGTTAGGAGTTCCTCGAGGTCATTTTTTTCTTGTGTCGCTGCAGAACTGAGTCTTGGAACTAGGTTGGATTGCAGCCCTTGTTCTTGCGCTTGTTGAACTGATACATTGATGTTGGTGCTGTGGGAGAATAGTGCCGGGTAAATGGCAGCTAGTGGCCCGGCTGTTGTCCATGAGTCCATCCAGAACGATGTGCTGCGTCCATTGCCCAGGGCGACGGAGGTGATGGATCGGTAGACAGGTAGCAGGTCACGCAGCATTGCCCAGTGTGTGCCATGTACATCACCTTCCATCGAAACGACGTCAACTCGTTGGCGCGCCCATTGTGCCCATGAGGAGTCCGAGGGGTTGTACAGTTTGTGAATGAGCTTCAGGAGGAGGCATTGGTTTTGTAGGGCAATATCCTTGATTCCTAGACCGCCTTGTTCCTTGGACAGGCAAACTTGTTCCCATGCAACGAGGCAGGAAGCCCCGGACGTAGTTTTTTCTCCTGACCATAAAAAAGCTCGGCGCTGTTTATCATAGATGGAGATGGTTCCTTGTGGGAGTAGTGTGGCAGACATGGCGTAGGTCGGGAGGCTGTCCAGTGTGCTGCCAATGAGAGAGTATCTTCCCATGGTGTTGAGAAGTGAGGCTGCCCAACCTGAGAGGTGACGATCTTGCCTACTGATCAGTGGTGTGAAGGCTGAGATATTGAGTTTTTCATTTGAGAGTGGTAGGCCGAGGTAGGTCTGCGGGAAGCTGTCTTGTGTGCACTGTAGGATGTTGAGCAAGGGGGGTAGGTCTTCATCGGCCACATGCATGGGGACAACCACACTTTTGTTGAAGTTGATCTTCAGACCGGTAGCCACGGAGAAGCTGTCAAGCAGCGTCTTTAGTGCCATTGCGTCCTGGACATGTGCCCGAAGAAGAATGAGCGTGTCATCTGCGTATTGGAGGACCGGGCATGGCTCTGAGGTGCTGATGGGGTGGTGTACTGCTCCCGCTTCTTTGATCAATTTCTGGAGGACATCTGCCACTAATAAGAAAAGGTATGGTGAGAGTGGATCGCCTTGGCGTAGTCCTTTCTTGCAAGTGAACCATGGAACTTTCACAAGTTTAAAAGATGACGATAAGAAAATGGCCCGATTAGCGACATGATGAACTTTCACACATCAATTAAGTTGCATATTTGAACTGCGCAAGCGAGCATGGCCGCCAGCGGCCGGACACTCCCGCGCAGCCGGCCGTTATGACACGGGGTGCTCAGTGGTCTCGAGGTGCCTTTCCGTTCGCCAAATACCGGCGTCAGCAATGCCGACGGAACCAATTCACCCATTTGGGTTCGGTGTGTCTGTGCCAACGTATGTAGTAACTAGACTGGTTAACGAGCAGTGCGAGAGGGCAGGGCACCTGCAGGCTCGCGTACCTTCTCGGTTTCTCAATTTTAGTATACTGTTTTTCCTCGCAAAAAAAAAATAGTATACTGTGGTGTATAAAACGTTGTGCACTCGTGATTACAGGAAACTAAAATGTTTTTCCTTCTTTACTCTTGAATACTAGTAAAAATGCACGTGCGCCACGCACGTGTCCGACCAAATGACATCACTTGCAGGACTTTATCATAAATAAAAATAATATGATGTACCGTGTACGTATCATAAAAAAAAAACACTTCTGACACATCATTGCATTTAAGTACCATAACGACATTAACACGACAAGCTCAAGAATCTAATAAAATAACGACATTGTTTGAAATTAAAGACACTAATTGACTTTGAGACATAAAAGACATGACGTGGCCATAGTTCTTATTCATTGTCGGTAACGACAAGCTCAAGTACCAATGCACGTGCGTCACATACGTGTCCAAAAATTACATCACTTAGCAGGACTATGTAATTTATAGGTAACTTGACTACGTGCTCTTTGATGACATAATCATGTACCTTGCCGATCTGGGACTATGTGCGGCACAGTACTTGGAAGCAACTTCCATCGACAAGGTGTATATCTCTGGTCAGAATCTAGAATAACTGAGCCATCGTTCATCACCAAATTGTTGACATTGCTAAAATATATATAGTGGACACATGCTTTATTACATGCATATTGGCCATCAAATTAACAAAACATATATAGAATGAGTCGTCCTTGTACATAGGTGCGTGCTAATGCCAATCCACCTGTGTACACCTGGCAATCTGGCATGCATGTTGATGCCAAGCGTGGCATGAATACATTTTCTCGAAGATAATGTAACCAGTTCAAAGTAATTTGAGCCTACACAGGAATATATTTAAGGCACGAAGTAGTCTTAACAAAAACTGATTTTTCAAATTGATTTCCCTGTGATGTGCAAAAGATGGCCACGTGTGTCGTCGGGCACTATAGACCGAATAAAATAGAATGGCCAAGTAGGAAAAAATAGAATGGCATACACAGAACATGAAGCATTTGAGATAGCCGATCCATACACAATGGAAAGAACATATATAATAACAACAGTTTAATGGGTTTTCTGTTCAAACATTACCTTTTTAATTAAATCCTCAGGTACACATACAACTGAAATCTTTTATTCAAACAGCAAGATCTATCGTTCTCATGGTCTCCTCTGATCAAGCAAAAACAGAGTGAGGATTTTTAGTCATAGGTCTTCAACTGTACTTCATGGGTTGCCTGTTGTTCAGGCAGATGGTGCAGCCTTTCTTTTTGACGACACAGCAATTGCACACAGGCTCCAGGTGCTGGCCGCCACTGGACGTGCATGTCATGTCACTATCCAGTGAAAAACACCACTCATGCATAACGCAAGAAAAAGTTGGATTGAGAAGAGCCGAACAAAAGACCTGAAATCATTTTTCATGATGAATTGCCAAAGAAGCTCAGCTCATTTGTTTCATCAAGGAGCCAAGCACAACATATTAAGGGCTAGTCATGGCCAATATGGAGCTGTTCAACCAATTCCGTAGATGTGTTGTCTGCTGTCTCAGAAGAATACTTTTTCATCGAGCGTGGAGCAACTTATGACCCTCAGGCTTCAAACTGTATTTTTTTTCATGTCTTCAGTCCTAAACCAAGACATGCCTGCAAACATAAGCTCATAAATAAGACAGGATGCGCATGACCCAGTTGTGTATCAACCAAACTGACCATGAGAAGGGCGGAACAAAAGGAAAACTTACCAGTCTCCGTATGTTGACCTGCAAATGCAAAATTAGCATGTGCAGTCTTTATTGTGTTATGAGATGTCATGCTGCTTGAAACTTAGCAACACCTCGATGGATGCTGCTTGAAACTTAGCAACACCTCGGTGGATTTTGTAGATCACTTGAGCTGCCTCCCACACACAATATATAAATTTAATGAGCAAGATCAACTCTGAGTACTACATCGATGCTTCACGGATAGGCCAAAGTGGAAAATGGCAATGTACCTCTGAATTCGTTTGTGAGCTCCCCATACAGATGTAGATACCTCACAACTTCATAAGAATAGGTCATCTGCAAGCAAATTAGCATAACAGGTTAAATAAGTAGGAAGTACTGAAAATCAGTGAAAGGTAGCAGTACAGTTTAATGAGAATTAGATATTTTTTGTGAGGCAAGCTGGACATAAATATGAAGGCTTGCACTCACGGACACTCCATTTGCATTTTTACATGCCTTGCATACCATATCTGCTACTTTCAAATGAAGTATTTTAATCTTCTATAGAATTTGTAGTAAGCTACATCCTCCATATGCAGAATGCAGTGAAATTGACGCAAGAAATTATGAGAGCCATCCGTGTAAGGAGAAACTCAATCCAGGATAGATGGCATGAATATACCATTGGGAAAAGGATATAATGGAATGAGGACGGAATGCTGAAAATGATGTACATACTCAATGGATAACATTTTCAAATCTAGAAACGGAGGGCCACAACTTTCATAAAAACAATTTTTATAGATCAAACGATTTTTATTATCATGAAAATCACATACCATCATCACCAAAAAACAATTTTTATAAGGAGCAATCCGTCGAACACATTCACTGCGACTAAATTAGCATGACAGAAATTAGTGTGCAATCAACTGGTGATATCAGCGGTAATCTAGCTATGTATGAATGGCCAATTCGAAGAATAACCTACATGATTCTCTCAACATCACAGATAGGAGATAGCCCATCTCTTCTGTGTAAGCCGTGCGGCTGCCTCAGATAAGTCCAAACTGGAAACCGAGACGCATAAAATCTCTAATGGATAGCACATACCTGATCCTGCTGGCAGTGAGAAGCCGTGCTCTCATGGCCGCATGGGAGGAGGACGGCGTCGGGGGAGCTCGCCGGCAAGGCATCGTGTGCTTTGAGACATGCCGACTTCAGAATCGCCAGATGATGTGTGGGCCGAAAACAAAGGGCAGGGTGGCGGTAGGGATGGAGAGACGCAGGTGCAGCTGAACGGCGGCAAAACTGAACGCCGTGGAATCCAGATCGATGAACCTTGTCCAGCGCCCGCTGAAAGGCGGTCCAATGTGATGGCACGCCAAGGGAGATGTTGGAGGAGCCGATGCAGATCACCCCTGGTGATGGCCGTCGCCGTGCCCGCCCCATGCCGCGCCCGCGCCGCCCCTGCACCAGCCCGCACCAGCGTCGGGGAGCCCGCGCCGCGCGCTCCCGCCCAAGGCCGCCGCCGCTTCACGGAGCCACCCCGCGCCTCTTCTCGGCGTGATGGCGCAGCGACTTGGGACGATCGGCAACGATCGAGAGCACGATAGACCTTGGTCGCCCACGATGGAAAATATTTTGAAAAGAACCCAAAGATGGAACTGCTGCAGTGGTATGGAAAAATCAATTTTTTTTGGAAGAAACCCAAAGCGTCAAATCAGGATGCGGGATTGTGGAGATGGATGGGTAGCAAATTTTGACGGTGAAAAAAATTAAGATGCGGAGGGGACTTTGTCCTGTTTTTTTACTGAGCCATGACATTTGTCCCGTCCCCTTGTCCCCTCTCTGATTGGCCTCACCCAGCCTGACAGGATCGGACGATTTTAAAGAAAGGTAGCATTTAAACTAATGGTGGGTATACAGATAAGTAAGATGTGATAAGGTAAAACCGATTTTTCTCACAACTGGTTCTTTAAGGGTTTAGATGGAGATTACAGTATTATAAAATTAGTTCATATTTTTTTTACAAGAACTTAATTCATAAATTTACAACTATGTGAAACAGAAAAGGTATAACGCTCAGACCCAGTACCCATTCAAAATTAAAGAGTCATACTAGAAGTATGTTGGACTCTGGAGCAGGAAATACCGCTATGTACCCAATCAAAATTAAGAGTCATACCAAAATGTTTATTTGACATGGAATGAGGCCCATACTTCTAGTATGGGCTTGACTATAAATGGCCTAGCCTCCTAATTCATCAAATTTAGATTTGACGGCCCAAATATATCAGTCTGAAAGGAAAAAGTCCTATTTGCCTCTCTCAATTTTTATCGCAGGTGTAATTTTTACCTCTAATTATAAAACCGGGTAGCCTGACTCCCTCAACTCCTTCTCTCACTTCAATTTACCTCCTTCGACAGTTTTGAAAGTGGTATTGTCAGGTGCCATGTCATTTTTTTTTCTTTTCTTGTTTTTCTATCTTCTCCTCTTTCTTCCGGACGCCATACCGCCTTGCTTCTTCTCGCGGCGCCGCCTCCACAACCCAGCACGCGCCGCTGCCCAGCCCCTGCGCGACGTCCTTCTTCTCGCCCGACGTTGCGCTGCTGCCTCACCGTCTCCTCCGCTTCCCCAACCTGGCTTGCGTTGTCCTCGAGCCACGTTGTCTCTGCCGCCGACCAGCCCTGGGCAGCCACGCGCCGCCTCCCCATCACCGCCCCGCTCCTCTCCCCTCCCATCGATGCACCCCGATCAAATCTCGCGACCAAATTGCTAGATTCGGCGATTGACTCCTTGAGGTAGAGTGCGCCGCCCTCGCCCTCTCCCCTCGCGCACGGCCATGTCCTCTCGCGCACGTGACCCGGCCCTGCCACATCAAGGATTGTTGCGCCGGCATTGAACGCCGCCTAGGGTGCCGTGCCGCACCGAGGAGCCACCTGCGCCACGCCGCGATGAGCTCGGCCAAGATGCCCCGATGACGCCACCCTCGCTTCCCTGCCACCTACCGCGGCGCGATTCGTGCTCGCAAGCCGCCTGGCCGCCGCGATTCATCTCCGCCACTGGCGCTGCGGGTGGGCTAGACGGGGCGGCGCGAGCCACGCGGTGGACGCGGCGCGGAGAGAGGCGGTGGAGAAAGAGAAGAACAGCGGAAAAAAGAAAAAGAAAAAGAAAATGGCGTGCCAACTGAAATGTGGGACCCATAGTGCCACGTCGGACAATACCGCTCTGAGGTAAACTGAAGCGAGAGAAGGAGTTGAGAGAGTCAGGCTACCCGGTTTTGTAATTAGAGGTAAAAATTGCACCTCTTATAAAAGTTGAAGGAGGCAAATAAGACTTTTTCCCTGTCTGAAACGGCTTCATATCATGTGCCCTGAGACACAAACGAAGGCAACAGAGAAGAAGAAGGTTTTTTTTTTTTTTTTTTTTGGAATAACCGGCGAATGATTTGTTCACGGGATGGACATGCCAACTTCCACTCTAGCAGACGAAAAAGGCGGTAAGCACCAGGTTGCCTGAAACTGCTTCCAGAAAAGAATAATACGATATGTCACCTTTTTTTTGCGAGGAATATGATGTCACATTGCATCGTTGCCATTGTTGCCAACGAGGAGGGCGTCTGCGTTCTGCCAATAAAACGCCATGGCGTAAACTAGCAGATGCTCTTCTAATTGTATTGGATATGAGGTTCGAGTCACATCGCGGTGCAGGTAGGCAGCATGAGGCTTGCCCCGTCGCGGCAAAGGCACAGAGGCGGTCGGAAGGCGCGCGCGACGCAGACGTAGCTAGAGGCAAGGCATGGCTGCTGGCAGCGCATGTGCGGCGGAGCTGGAGGCAAGGCACGCCGGCGCAGAGGGAAGCGACGCGATGCGGCGGAGCTGGAGGCAAGGCACGGCGACCGGCAGGAGGCATGGAGGAGGCACAAGTTTGCTGATTTTCACTCGATCCGGAGGGGACAGGGCCGATTGCTATAACGGTGGAGGAAGCCGTCGTTTCGTGTGGGAGCACGAGCCCAGGTCGTCCTCTCGTGCGACGGCATCATTCTATTTCTTCGTTTATTAGAGTATGTGCACTGGTGAACCTCTATTTCCAACTTTTAAAAGAAATATTCTGTCTTGGCCATCAAGATTCTCATCTCTATATCTCCTTTTCCCGCAGCCGTCAACCTCTATATCTCAACCTCTATACCAACTAAATTATATTTATTCAAAATATCAACTACCCGACGCCTCGAACTCTCTCGTCTCTCCTCTCTCGGTCTCTCCTCCCCTCCCTCCCTTCCCTCGCCGGCCACTCCCCTCCCTCCCTCCCCTCGCCGGCCCTCCTCCCGTCCTGCGCCGCTGCCCCACCTCCTCCCTCCCCCTCATCCAGGGCCGAGCTGCCGATTGCTTCCGCCTCGAGCTCCCCCGCCTGGTCGCGAGAAGTGGCGGTGGAGATGACGCCGCGGTTCCGTGCTCCCTCAGAGCAGCGCAGCCAGGAACGAGGAGAGGAGGGAGGGGGACGAATCGAGCGGGGCAGTCTCTCCCTGAACCCGAGGGGAGGACGCAGCTGCGATCCGAATCCGGCCCATACCGAGGTCGCCGCCGCCTCCATAGATGCTTTCTAGTCCTCCTCCTCCACCGCCGCGCTCGCGGACGCGCTCTCCTCCCGCTTCCGTCACCTCGACGTGGCGCACTCCAGGGCGGACGCTACGCTGGCCCGCGCCGAGGCCGCGCTCGACCGGTCCCGCGCGCTTGAGTCCGTGCGGCGGGCACTGGCCCACCCTGCCGCGTCCGTCCGGTGCTCGCGGTGTCAGTGACTGCGTCCGAGCGCGTCGGCGTCTGCGTCGCCACCTCGGGCCCCGGCGCCACCAACCTCGTCTCCGTGCTCGCCGATGCGCTGCTCGACTCCGTCCCGATGGTCGCCGCCGCCGCCACCGCCGTGCACGACTTCCTCGCCATCGACGCGCGGGTGGAGACGGAGGTGGTGGCGAGGGCTAGGGGATCTGGGAGCCGGCGAGCGAGACCATGGCGGGCGGGCGGGCGGGTGGGCTGGCTGGCGGGCAGGCGGGCGAGGGCGGCTGCTGCTCGGTTCATCCTCGTCGTCGGCCGCGGCGCGGCGGCACAGGCAGAAGAGGCGCGAAGCGGTTGGTGGGGCCCGCGCTGATGGATAGCGGGGGATCGCTACCCCGCCATGTTTGGCGTTCACGGGAGCCAACGCTATGGTAGCGGTCGCTTTACAGAGCCCCGCTGCAGCGCATTTTAACGCTATACCGACCTGGAGGTCGCTTTACGGAACCCCGGTGCGGATAGTCTTACGGTACACATAGACAAAAAATGCTGAGATGGCATCATATAGACGGCTCATTAATTATCGTTGTACATGCCTTAAGGCCATCCGCAAGGCCAAGCTTCAGATAAGGATTGGTACCTTTTTCTGTTTGGCCCTTGCCACTTTGCAAACAAACCTTGTCAAAGATGATTTTTGAAAACTAATCCTTTGGACATTTTAAACTTTACACAAGTGTATTCTCACAAAAAAGTCAGACAAAACACAAAATAGTATACAAAGATCAAGTTTATTTTAATCACTGTGATTTATATTTCTATGCATGAATTAATTAGCTTACAGACAGTTAAACAAACAACCATTGTACCAACTGTCTATGTTTACTATCTGTGTGCAACAATCAAGAAACTTACCGATGGCAGTGGCGGATCCACCACTATGGCGAGCTGCCCACCGGCAAAACCATCAATTGCTATACGCCTGTATGCAATCTGCTGCCCGCTGTGTTGCTGCGTCGCTGCGTCCCTCCGGATTAATTAATTCCAGACTGGAAACTAGCTCGGGTGCCGAGGAAAATTAGCTTACGGCTGTCAAGTTTCCCATCAATTGACGTCCGGTCTCTGGCTTTCAGCACATTGATGTGAAATCCAGGTATAGTTACTCTTACTCAAGGGAACAAAAGCAAATCCGCTATTAGAACATGCTGCAACCAGGCTAGAGTGTGCCTGAGTGCAAGTTCCATTAGACCTGCCGAATGGGAGCAAAAAACTAAAGGTTTGTAATGAGAACTGGCTATTTTTATTTTTATTTTTATTTTTGCGAGGAATGAGAAGCGGCTTATTGTTGTGCACAAGAATGAGTTATACGAATTTCAGCCACAAAACATATGTTCAATTAGAAAGAACAACTACAAATCAGAGAATTAATTAGCCCTGGTCCCTCACATCAGTTAATACTTTTGAGTAATTTTTTCTTAAAAAGTTGGTGCTGTTGTGTTTTTTTATGAAATTTACTGAAATTTGGCACATGTCCTATTCATCACTATTTTTGATAGATATATGGTTTTATAAAACAATATGATCATAAAACCTGTGGTTAAGTGCCACAAACCAAAATATTTGTGGTTTTGGGAAACAAATACTATAAAACAAGGAGATTTATATAATTTACTCAATATTTTTTATGCTTGACGTCCTTTTTGTTCTAAATGCTACAAATTTCATTGTACTTTCATCATATGTGTACCATTTTATAGTTATATTGCAATGTTATTTTGTGTATTCTTGGTTAGTCTTTTTTTTATATTAAGTAGTGATAGGTTCGCCATAGGTGAATTTTAGTCCTGGATCCGCCACTGACGGCAGCCGTCTAAACCATTGTACATGCGAAGAAGAAAATTAACCCATTGTACTCCGCTTGCTCCGAGATTCCTCTTCCATGTTGTACTTTTACCTCTTCATCATTGACCAGCAAAAACAATGATGAGATGATATAGGAAACAAATAACTATTTCATAATTTGTTTCCAAATATTGTGCCATCTTATCGGGTCGATATGTTTATTGTTCGCTACAACTCCAGGAAGTCGTTAAAAAGAGGATTTTTATGGTATAAACACGGATATACTAGCAAGTATTCTTCGAGGTAATTAGGAATCGAACTATTTATTGACTAATTTATATTTTATTTTTTAAATATAGTTAGATTAATGATTATTTATTGTATCGGGAGGACATCAGCCCATTCTTACCGGATTAATCATATAGAAGATTAGCATTTCATTTTTACAATGTCCCTTTATTGTGTACACTTTATGTACACTACATCAGATCTATGGTTAAACCAGATACTCTAAGGTCTTTATACCAAGTCCAATATCCTGCATCACCTTTTAGCATTTTAACTTTGCACCTGATCTGCCACCACGAGAGAAAACACTTTCTACTAGTACCCTAGGAACTGGCGGTGGTCTAATGAAAGACTCGAGAGCAAACCTATTGCAAAAACAAAAAAAAAACAAATAACCTTCTGGCTACTGCCTACTAGCAATGCGATCCAGCTCTGGCAAAAAGGTCCCCAAGTACGTCGTTAGTGGATTTTTATTGCTGCTACTTTTCATGTGGTTAGCACAACTACGTGTGCTACACATTCTTTCTCTGGCACATCACTCACATAAGTTGTCCGTGCAACTATCTCCTCACGGGAGCATTTGAGTTAGATCTGAACAGGTGCTCATGTTAAAAGTTAGGCATTGTCGGCTTCAGCTACAAAAGCAGATAATTACGGTCAATCTGGGTGCCAAGCAATACACATAACCCAAATCAGAACTGCTCATCAATATAAATGAGGGAGCTAGCACGTTGACTGAAATTGAGCACACCAAGAGAACAGGACATGAATGTGAATCGAACGGACCTGAAACTGCCTCCAGAAAATCAGGATACGCCATGTATCATTGCTTCCATGCCGACGAGGATGATGTCTCCAACAACGCTTAGTACTATCACATAAAGCAGCCCGAAAAATTAAACGGTAGTTGGAGAGTTCCATTCTTCTACTTATGTCATAACGATTTGTAAAACAGATAACATCTCAAGTGAGTTGGCTGTGTCATTGGCTGTATAGTGCCAAATGATAAATAACTTGAAAGCTGACCAATCCCAATGCTTAACAAATTAAGTAGTTCCGCATGCCCAAGCCAGTTACGCAAAAATTCCTCAGCTTATCCCGATTAAAGATGCTAGCCGCCAGCCTGCATGGGTGTATCTAACTGCTCCTAGATTCCTTTGGCGTGCTGTCCTTCAACGTATATATACTTCGTATATTTGTTTCCAGGATGAATCTTTCAAAAAAAATATTTGTTTCCAGGATGTTTAGTAGTACTGTCCATCGCAATGCGATGAGAACGGGTGTGATTGTGCTGAAACTCTATAGACAAACACGTATAACAGTAATGTTCTTGAGGCAAGAGGCATATTCTTGTCCTTAACAAGATTATCTTTCTTGTTTGTCTTTTGTGAAGGTCAAATTATTAGTATACACTATATGCACCAAAAATAATTACTTAAGTGCGCACAGCAGGGGGACATGGATTGGTAGACAAAGAAGTCCGCACTCCCTCAACTGAAATCCAACCGCCGAATTGTCAAAGCGTGGAACTGGGCAACGCCAAAGGAACCGGACAAGATAATGAAACTAAGCTAAACCGTTCCTTGTTGCAGACTAGCTACATCATCATTTGATCGTGTTATTTGTTACTGTCAAATCATACAATGTAATATACGTTGTCAGTTCTGATTAGAAATGTACGGCAAAATACGACCTGCATGTATTTGTGACACTTTGTACAAAACATCCTGCTACAAGGCATGGTAAATTATCGGTATATATCATTCATTGCCAATAACAAGAGTTGTGACTTTAGACAGTTTTTACCGCTGAGGAGTGAGGTAAGCAATTGTTTGGATAGATAGAGATTGCTTTCAGTAGTGTTATTGTATTTTAAGCTTCATTAGTTAATATAATGTCCTTGAAACCAAAAACAAGCTCGAACGCATCGCCGCATCGGAGTACCGGAACAGAACTTATCTTTCA
The DNA here is from genome assembly GCA_007726485.1 of Eragrostis curvula. NCBI lineage: Eukaryota > Viridiplantae > Streptophyta > Magnoliopsida > Poales > Poaceae > Eragrostis > Eragrostis curvula. The sequence goes on along the minus strand of RWGY01000749.1, from coordinate 1,497 downwards.
CTCAGTCCTCACTGTCAGTCTGTCATCATGATATAAGACAGTACACGTATAACTATACGAGTAAAGTGCACTGGAGGCTCATGAACTTGTCAGGCTGTGTCATCTAGGTTCATGAACTTTTATTTTGCATTTTTAGGTTCACGAACTCTTCCGTTTGTGTCATCTAGGTACATAAACTTTTACTTTGCTGTTGTGGGTCCACGAACTTGTCCGACTATGTTATCTAGGTCCATTAACTTGTGAAATGGTATACAACACATCCATACTGCTTCTGACATACCCACACCATGTAACCCTGACATATGAGCTTAAAATCTTAATGCACTATTATTCCGTTCAAAATTCTAGTAAATCACCTCATGTCTCTAATCGTTTTTTTATATATCGTCACTCTGTCGATATTTATTGCTTTGAGCTCTCTTTTTCTAGTCATGTTCTCATACCACGGTTTTGCTGGACTTTAACGCACCACCTCGTGGTGGATTGTGACCTTTGGAGTCCAAACTCTTGTCATGGTGTGACAGGGCACGAGGTGATTTACTAGAGTTTAAAAGAATGATAGTGCATTAAGAAGTTAAGCTCATATATTAGGGTCATATGGTGTGGGTATGTCAAAAAAGATATAAATATGTTGCATACCTCTTCACAAGTTTATGGATCTAAATGACACAGCCGGACAAGTTCGTAGACCCACAACTGCAAAATAAAAGTTTATGGACCTAGATGACACAACGGATGAGTTCATATACCTAAAAATATAAAATAAAAGTTCATATATCTAAATAACACAGCCTGACAAGTTTATGAACTTCCAGTACATTTTACTCTAACTATATTACTACAACATAACAAAATTTACAAGTCAACTGGGAAGCAGACTCACGAGCCAGCCGCTTTTGGCACTGGGCGCTAGCAGGGCACATGCCCATCGTGTGAACTTGAGCTCGCAAGAGAACAAAACAGCCGTCTCACTTTGTACTACTGTCTCCGTCTCAAAATATAAGTATTTATTGACTTCAACAAATATTTACATTTTGAGACGGAAGGAGTAGCATTTGCCTTCCTTGCTGCAGAGAGAGGGGGAAAAGACCGTAGAAGCGCCGCAAAGTACACGCAGCTATCGTGTCAAAAAAAAAAAGTACACGCAGCTATCGTGTCAAACAAAAAAAAAGTACACGCAGCTATAATTGAGTGCTACTAAATAAATAACAGCTGAGACACCGCACCATAAAATGGCAACACAAATATGCACTCAATTCACTGAGCTAGTACTCTAGTACAAGTTATGATACGTGTGACAAGAACAGTATGCGGTGTGTGTATGCGTCAGTCAAACCGCTGACTCTGACCTGTCAACAGGATAGAGATGATAAGCACCCCGTTTTTCCCGGCCACGTTACGCCGGACGGACGCGATCAACCGAAGCAGTAACGACCTGTCCACGTATGCAGCTCAGTACTAGTGCCATCGTCGGCAGACGACCCGGAATGCCATCCG
>RWGY01000748.1:0-17257 GCA_007726485.1 Eragrostis curvula | reverse complement strand
AAAATTTTGTCCAACCTCTCACCTTGAAATGAATTTTCAAAAATAAAATTCACTAAACAAATTAAACCTAGTTTGAATCTGAAAATTTTGAAATATTTAAAAGTTGTGCTCAAGTGTTTGCTCTCATTTAAAAATGTACTCAAAATTTGAAGCTTTTTGAATTTACAACAAATAAAATCAAAGTAGGATTAAATCCCAAGTTGATTTTCAAAATTTTGAATTTAAACCAGCATCAAAATTTCATCATGTGAATTTCTGAGTTTTATTTGATTTATTTTGAGTGTTTGATCAATCTTTGTTTTTGTTGAATTTCAAATTCCTTCAAATTCAAATTCCAGAAAAAGAAAAACCATTTCCTTTTTTCCCTAAACCATTCAGGCGAATCACCTCTTTTTCTCCTCCGGCCCAGCCCAGTCGCGTTTCTTTTTTCTTTTCCCGCCAGCGGGCCGCGCGCTTTCCCCGGCCCAGTATCGCGCCTGAGCAGCCCACGGTCCGGCCCGTCTCCCTCCTCACCGTCGCTGACCAACGGGTCCCACCTGTCATCCCCTACCTCGTCGCGTCCCATCGCCGCCGCGAATCCCGCGCCGCCCATGCCGCCGCCCATCCCCGCCTGCCGGGCGAAGCCTTGGCCGCCACGGCTCCTCGTCGATAAGAACCGGCCCCGCGCCCCCTCCTCCCTTTCTCTCCCGCGCCCGCGAGTGTTCCCCTCTCCCTCTCATCTCTCCTCGGCGAGCTAGGGTTCCGGCAGCCCTCCGGCACCATGCTCCCCGGCCTCCTCCGCCCTGCGTGAACCCACGGGGAGCTCCCTCTCGCTCTCCTCTCTCTCCCGCATCTCTCATTTCTCCTCCTCTCCTCTCGCGCGAGCTCACCACCAAGCCGACCTCGCCGCCCATGGCTCCCCTCGCCGACGGCCATCCTTCCGGCCGCGCCCGCCCGAGCTGAGGCGCGCGTCGCCTTCGTCACGCCTTCGCGCACCCGCATGACCGCGCATACAAGTCCCACGCGCACGAACTCGTTTTCCCTCTTCTCGCCGGCACACCTCCTTCTCCGGCGAGCTCGCTCTCCCTCTCCACGGCATTTCGACGTCGACACGTCGCGCCAACCGCTACGCCCTCGCGCGCTACGCACCGACCGCCGCGTCCCGACGCCCCTCGTTCACCCCGCGCCTCGCCGGTGAGTTCCCCGGTGAGCCACCGCCGCGCACGCCCGTCCCGGTCCACGGTGAACTCGTGGACCGCGGCCCGCCCCGGTCCACAGATCCCATGAACTCAGTCCATGGGTTTTCCAATTGGAAAATAATTCCAAAAATTCCGAAAATCCCCGGGCCCTGTATATTTTGCAGATAAGCCCCTGACCTTTTCAATAATCATGTTTAAGCCCTACCTTTTTACAGAAAAGTACCTAAACTTTTCTGTAATTATAATTCAGCCCTGTCTTCTTACACAAGGTCCCTAATCTTTTCTATAATTACAGATAGGTCCCTAGATCTTTCTGTATTCCTTTTAAGCCCTTAAAACCTTTTATAATTACAATCAAGCCCCAGAACTTCAAATAATTCATATCTTTTCAACCTTAGCTCTGTTTTGGGCGATTCTTGCGCCTACGCGTTCGTAGAAACGCATAGTAACCTCATGGTACTATTATTGGAGCACCATCTTTGACCTAGACACCATCAATGACCCAAAAACTCTCTCACCTATTATATCCTCTCCCGGCAGCTATGCGATGTCTCGAACGTCGCAATCATGTTCATCCAAAACCTAACAATCCTGTGATGCTAGTTATCAGTACCCTCCCACCACACCCCGCTCTATTCCTATCTTACATATTCACTCCTTATCTATTAGCAATAACCTTTTATGTCGTATCGCTTCAAACCAAGCAATCTCTCGTGTCGTTTCACTAAAACCCGTACCTTCCTTTATATCACAAATCCAAACTCCAAACCTAGCCTGATCAATCATCGCTCAATCAAACCTAATCCAACAATGCCTGCAACACCTATTCCAAAGCCCTCGTCAAATCCTACCAAGCCCTATCGTTCCATTATCCTCTTTTATAAGCGTTCTTTTATTGGATCTTATTGGAGTTATTAATTCATTGTTATCTTAATTGCCAGTTGTCTTTATTTGATCTTAGTGTTTTATCTGCAGTTGTGCATACATGTCATACATGCTCACGTACACGTACCATCGTCGTGCGTCCGACGCATGACGACCAATCAATAAATAATTTAGTCTTAGGAATTAATCAATCTAGTAAGCAATTAATAGCTAAGTCATCATTAGTTAACGATATAAGGTATAGGAGCCCTAAGCTGACACACCTCGTACTTCGTACAAGTGTTGCATGAACCTTTACATAGGTTGCTACCTGTGTGAAGGCTAGTGCCACGAATGTACGAAGAACACGTACACACGTTGTCCCCGTCACTTCATGCATTCATGCTCTTCTCTTCGTGTTTAGCATCTCTCATTACACCAAAAGCCATAGAGTACGATGCATCACTCCTAATGGCCTTTTTAAGGTAACAAACCTTGTTAAAGTAAAACAGGATGCATCATCCGTGTTTTGAGCCTTTTGTTCTTCATTTGCTTTCTATCGGTTTTAATTGGAGTTAATTGGATCTTATTCGGCTCTTTTCGCCCTTTATTTTCTTTTAAGGTAGTTTATTTATGCGTAGTATTTCTATGCGTTAGATTACACGAGAATCGAGGAAGAGCCAGAAGAATCAAAGCACTAGTCGAGGAATCTTATATCAAGGACCCGTCGAAAGATACGAACTTCAAGAAAGGACTTAAAGTCATCCACTTCGACAGAAAAGACCGGAGATCCAGAACTTAAAGATTAGGAAAGCGATCGATTATCAGGCAAGCCCTAACTCCCCTTTGATCATATTGATCCTATGATTGCAAAGAAAACCTACTTAGAGCCTGCTTTCAAATAAGGTATGCATGGTATTTAAAAGTGATTTACATGCTTAGTATGTCCTAAGTACTTGTTGATTGCCCTGCCTTGTTTTTGCTTACCCTGAATCCTTGTTAAACCTAGGAACCCACATCATTAATTCTTTAATGATGTGATGAATCAAAATGCTGCTTAGGACCTGTCACATGTGTACTTAAATTAATCTTGCTCACATGCTTTTGTGTTAAAATGCGTGAGTGCTTGGTGGTGTGAGTAAATGTGAAAATGGGTGGGTTTGATGATAAAAGTGCAACCCATAGTGGGGGATGTTTTGACGGGATCAGGCGAGGTAGTCCTCAGTGGGGAGGCTATCTCTGGGACGCCCTTCCTCGTGAGGATTGGCTATTGAAGATGCCTGATTCGGTCGTATAAGGACCGGTTCATGTGCCGCCTGGCCTAGCACCTCCCGTACAACCACAAGCCTTGTATGGGAAAGGTTTGGAACCACACCCTACTATAGCGTTCACCCGGGTACCCACCAGGAGGCTGGAGTGGCAGACGGAAGCCAGGAGAAGACTCGACGAGGTTGGCGTCGAGTCCGGCATGTGGAGACAATTCTGGCCTGTGGCCATTCTATTATATGATGATGGAAGCCCCTGGTTGCAGATTTTCCGTGGTGGTGCCGTGGTGACACCAAGTAGGTACGGAACCATTAGTATACCAGTCCAAAACCGCGATATCGGGGAGGACTGGTGTACCTTGTGGGGAAAGTGTACAACCTCTGCAGAGGATAAGAATTTATCCGGATAGCCGTGTTCCACGGTATTGGACAACGCGAAAGCTATGGCCACACAATGATAGTCTTTCCTGCGTGAGTTATCCTTGGCGTGTTTTTGGAATACACCGGCGTGGAGCCGTGCGCTGGTTTCCGGCCAGCATTAAAATTGAGGAAACTGGCGGGATTGAACCATTATCTCCCCCAGGGCGACCAACCCACTATATGATAACAATCTTGACTGTAGTTTGCGAGCTGTTTTGTTTTCAAAAACAACCCTTGCATAAAGATGGCTTTCCGCCGATATGATAAACCTCAGCCTCATCCTTGATAAACCCTTGCATATGTTTATCCCTTGTGTTAGGGTTTGCTGAGTACCTTATGTACTCACGCGTTTGCGATTGATGTTTTTAGTAGGAGAAGTCTTCGTAGGAGACGACGACGCTTTGGTTTTCGGTTCTGCTTCTCAAGTCTGCCTGTGGCTTGGGTCGTGCTTTCCGCTGTCTGTGTGTGGTTGCTTCGCCTTTATTTGACGGAAGGACTTGGATACTTCTGCATCCTTGTCGAACCGTCACTGAAGGCTCATTATATCAGGTACTATATCTATTTACCTATTCGAAGTATGCTTTTGATTACCATATCTGTGTTCCTGTGCGTATCAGCTACTGATCCAGGGACTGATACATGATGCACAGAGTACTCCAGAGCTGGGGTACGACACAACTTCTTTTCCGAAAGCTCATCTCAAAAGAACTCTTACCATGGTTCCTCCTTGCCCCTGAGAGCTCTTATATATCTATCATCTCCTCGTTTGTGCTCATGGTGATTCACTACTTGGGCTTTCATATCATGTGGCATTTCCTATTATTGATTGGATTAGTCTAGATTGATTAAAGTGTGCTTCCTTAACACATTTTTATATAAATTTGGTGACATAGTATTCCCAACAATAACTTATAATAAGGTAGTGCAATGAGGAATTAGATTTAGTGCTTATCACTTGACAACAGATGCATGGACTATTGATGAACCTAGAGTTTATTTTGGATCCATATGTTTTTGCACTGATCTTGTAGTTACTAGTATAGTTTATGTTCCAACTTTTAACCCTGCCAATTGTGCTAATTTGTCGACTTACCAGTTACGTATTTAACCATTTAGGCTACCAATACACTCATTAATTAGATGTGTGGTTTGTTTTGAACAAGCCGGTTCAGATGACTCCTATAAGCCAATAGAGAAGGGCTATGTATATGTATTTGACAACCTGGTCACATCACTTATCCTATCATTATGACATGTTTGGTTGCATAAGCATTAAAGAGCTTTTTAAAAGTGAACCTGATTTATGTCTTTAAAACCACCAATCAAGATGTATAAACATTGTTTCTTTCCAAATTCTCCATTGATATATAGTTTTTTTTAGATATGGGGATACCCCCTGACTTCGAGTAGCCAAGCCAACATACAACATTATGAGTTCTTACAGGAAAAAGGAAAAATCACACCATCTCTACTACTGTAGCACCCCACCTCAAATTAATGAGGTGTTTGGCTAACCAGGATCATAATCGGGTGATGCTTGACTAAGCGAGCCTCCAAATGACCACACACATAAGCATAAGTAAAATAATATACAAGGTGAAAATTATTATTACAACTTTTATTCAATTTGATTACATAAAAGAGTTCGAAAAGCGTAGCGGAAGCGATACACAACATGATGTCATAAATCCTAAGATGAAGCACATTCAGCCCGTAGATGTGCCTCATTCTTCTGAGTCAAAACATCTCCTGCAAAAAGATTTAAACAACAAACCCTGAGCAAATAATACTCAGCAAGACTTACCCGTCAAAATGGCCTTCTAAGACCGACTTCTAGTATGCAGGGGGTTGACATGGCAAAAGGATACAATTTTACATAAATATAGCACTAGGAGTTGGTCCTTCTTTCATGTTTAGCCAAATATATCTTTTATTGCAGAAATATAAATGTTTGCACCTAGGCTAAATCAAACAAGTTGCAATACAGTTAATGGAAATACAATTCAGCAACATTCATCCATTCAATTCACTTCTTACTACGATATGACACAGTGAACAAGTGGCACTCAATAACCGCGAGGGACGGCGATTCGAATCATTTACACCTGCAGGTGAAACCCGAATACATGACGTATGCACACTCAAAAGAGTCACACACGGCAACTTTTCACAAGACAGCGTAAGGTCGAGTCGATTTCCCCTTTCCCGAGCACACGTCCTCCACGCGATACCCGCGCCAGCAATCCGTAGTTAGCCCGTGTGCCCTCCTTCCTACACAAACCCGCAACCACCATTCCATCTTCATCACCAAAAGAGAGGGGGTGCACCGTTCAACACATACAACATCGAGCTACTCAGTTTACTAGTTCCCATTCTACTAGCATGCACTCGGTACTGTTCAAACTTGCTCAGCGGGGCCACAACGAACGGTCTCAACTGACACAAACGGGGCTATGGCGAACAAGGCGAGCCTTGTCACCCCAACCTACACATGAAACTTCCCCGTTCGGTCTCAAATTCATTATCATCATCATGTGAGAACAAAAAGTAAATCTGACCCCACTTACACCGAGCGGTCTCCATACCACTCGATATTCTACCGACGACACAACCTTATTAAGCCTAGCAAGTACTACCACGCGGCTGTATAAAACTGAACCCACCCATAGGAGCATGTAAGGCAAATGCATCTACGGTTCCATACAACTCCTAAACTTAAATGCACAATTCATGACACGAAGTACATGTGAGCAAATGTAAAACTTTGTAAACATAGGAGTGCACCGGGGCTTGCCTTGGGGCTGGTGGTTAGCACACTCAAGCACGTTCAAATCAGCTCCGGGCCCTCGGTCACGATCTCCAAGTCCTAGGTTCCGGCGTCGTTCCCTAAATGAATGCAATCATATGCACAAAGTCAAAGAGGGTTCATGAAACTTTCTTGACAAAATACTTGATGATGTTGTTATGCACAAAATGAGATGCTTGCAGGGTGATTGACGTGATTTTGGTACTTAGGTGTTCAAAGATTTACATATGGTGTTTCCGATTTAGTCATTGTTTAGGTGTGTACAAAGAATCTTCTTCTAAAATTCATAAAAGGTTTCTAGAAGAGATATAATTAATTTTGTATTTCGTTTTGCAAGATACTACTATGCACAGTAACATACCCAAAATTGGCTGTCAAAATGTGCAGGAATAAAATGATAAAAATGACTTGTTTAGAAACTTGAAACTGAAATTACTCCTAAAATAGGGTGAATTTCAAGAAACTGTTTGGCCAGTATTTCAGTGAACCTATAAGGAGTGTGTGCGCCAAATTTCAGGGTTTTCACCTTATAAATATTTTTCAAAAAATGTTTTTCAGTTTTTCTTCTTTGAATTTTAGAAAATTAACTATGATGAGTTCAGATGATGTAACCACTGGGTAGATCTATTCACAAGGAATCCAACAAAATTTGTTTCACATTTTTCCGACTTTTATTTTTTTTCTATCGATTTTACAAGAACAGACGATTTTTGACATTTTCTGGAATTTTGTGATGAACAGTAAAAACAGGGGACTCAAGAACAGGCGCCCTAAAATCGTCAAGATCCGTCGATTTGAGTGGTGGAATTGCATGGGAGATGACTCAAATGGATTATTTGCGATGTGAGGAAACTATGTGTGCGAGGAATCGAACGGAAACTCACCGGAGAAGCGGGAATCGATGACGAGATTGATGAAGGTTCGGTGGCCGGCTAGATGAGAATGGCTTCATCTCGGGCTACAGCAGAGGAGCTTGGGATGGGAGGTGGGGAGAAGGTTGAGGAAGCCCTTGTGCAACCCTCGGTGTCGAGGATAGGGCCGGGGACACGTTGTAGCGGCGGCGGTGTGTTGAGCTCATGGATGGCCATGGCAGGTGTGTCTGCCAGGAAAGAGAGAAGGAAAAGAGGAAGAGGAGCAGGTGGCGCAGCTCTCGATGGCTTGTGGAAGAGTGTATAAACATAAGAGAGAGAGGTGTGGGTCCCAAAAATGTTTAAGATTTTTCACAGCCCCTTGGGTTAGATCAATATTTTGATTTTTGCTTCACGCACAAGCTTGTAAACTTGTAGAAGTACGAAAAAATGAGTTTGATTTGGAGAAATTTGAATTTACAAACTCAAAAAAATTGAGCTTAGCACTTGCTGATCACTCCTAAATTATGATTAGGAGAAATCGATAAACACGTAGAAATTTGGGATGTTACAACTACTAAGTTAAAAGAAGCTAACCACTCATGGCGCTAGCAGCTCACATCAACGGGTTTTAACCTCACCCCATCGATCTCCTCTAAACCACATACCTACAACAGGCCGTGCACACTACAACCAGACCATTGATACATAGCTAGCTTTTGATTATAGAATCTTGGTTACAATATATCATAGAAGCAAGCGGTTGATGACAACATGTGGGAAATATTAGCAAAGCCCATTTAAATTCATAGCTTCTAGTACATCATTAAAATGAGCCTTAGTATTTTCTTTTCAACACACTAACTAGATAAACTGATTAAGAGTATATATGTGGATAACGTTGTTGGCCTATCCGCATTCCTATTTTGCTCGCTTGATTGCAGCGGATTAAAAATGTTGAAGGTAGAAAGGGTAATACTTATTGGGAAATTTTTGATATCCTTGAAATGTCAATGAAAATAAAATGATGGTAAGTCTGCATCTGATTGTTTATATCTTTTCCTAATCCAAATGACTTGACTACTTGTCTTCATTATGAATTCACCTCTATTGTCAATGGTATGGAATATATCAAGAAAAAGTACCATAGTTTGTTTTGCTTTGTTTTGTGTATAAGACCCATGAGTAGACCCGTCATGTTACTCTTTAAATATTTTGTTTAAATCACTGGTATAACTTAGATATATATTCTAACAAATAGTTCGTGTACGTATTTTGTTGAAATTATTAAAAACTCTATAAGAAATCAAACATGGAATTTATTATAATGTTGATATTTCATAGGAACTTTCTAGTGACTAAATCAAAATAATAAATGAAAATTTAGTACAAATTGTGATCATGTATACTACTTTATTTTCTTGCCCTACACAATTTTTTTTATTTTTATCGTTAGTCGGAAGGTTGACTAATAATTAACTTTGGGCTATAGTTGGTCTGTTTGAAACCTCCAGAGGTAATTTTATACTTTATACATTTTGTTTTAGAAACAAATACTCTGTACATGGAGGCCGGCCGACACAATTAGGGGACGACTGAGGTTTATGGCCCATGATCCAATACGACCTTATTAGCTAGTGGAAGGCCCATTTGTGAACCGCGCTGATCGTGCTGACAACAGATCCTTGTCAATCTGTACTCCAAAAAAAAAAAACAAAAAAAAAACAGATCCATGTCAATCGACAACGAAGTTCTTCAGGCTTTTTCTGCGTTACTGATCGACAATCATCATCTAATAACCTACGTAATCGCTGCAAAGTGAGAACGACCAAAGTTTTGCCCAAGAAAACAGAGACAGCGCGAACTCTGGCCTCGGTATGTTCGGTTATTTCAGGCCACCTAAACCGCCACCTACCTGCAAAGGAGGAAGCCAAGACGGAGGAAACGCGGGGCTTTTGGACGTCAAATCACATCAACCGAGCTGACTTGCGTAGTCAGTCAGGCGTCGCCTTGCACACGGAAGAGCGGCGACGGATGCCTAAGCCAGGTGATAGCTGAAAAGACATGTTTGCTTAACTACCCCATATCTAGCGCCCTGCCCCGCACCGCAACTGTCAAACCAAACAACCTGCGCGCGCACTCTCTCCGAGTCCTCCCATATCATATCAGACATGCCACTGCAAGCAATTCAATTTTTTTTTCCGTCCACGTACTGCCCAGCGGTGCCCACGCTCTTATTAGTTTCGTGGAGATCGTCGTGTTGAACCAGCTAGAACTAGCTAGAGGAAAGCAGTGTCATCAGATCACCTACTTCCATCGGCCACCTATATACCTCTGCTGCTTGTACCTGCTGCCAGTAGCTCATGCTGTTTCTGTAGCCTCGTCCTTTCGCTTGTCTTGGCGCGCGCGGTACGTCTGGGAATCGCCATGGATCGGGCGGTGTCAATGGCCGCCGTCGTGGTAGCGCTCTTCGCCGCGGTTGGCGAGCGGGGAGGTGGTGGACGAGTTCGGCTCCGGGGCGTCGTTCATCTTCGGGGACTCGCTGGTGGACGCCGGCAACAACAACTTCATCCCCACGCTGTCCAGGGCCAACATGACCCCCAACGGCATCGACTTCGCGGCGTCCGGCGGCATGCCCACCGGCCGGTTCACCAACGGCAGGACCATCGCCGACATCATCGGTGAGAGAGTGACCATTTCATTCTTGCTCTGTTTTATAAAACTATCCCTGATCAGTTGCTGGACTCAGATAAAGAGTTGCACACTCTGTTTCTGTTGCCTCTGCAAAACAACTGCACCCGAAGGACGAGACCTGAACTTTCTCTCGTGCCATTGCAGGCGAGATGCTGGGGCAGGCGGACTACTCGCCGCCGTTCCTGGGCCCGAACACCACCGGCGGCTCGATACTGAACGGCGTGAACTACGCGTCGGGCGGCGCGGGGATCCTGAACGCGACGGGCAAAATCTTCGTGAACCGATCGGGATGGACCTCCAGGTGGACTACTTCAACATCACGCGGAAGCAGCTGGACGACCTGCTGGGCCGTGACCGCGCCCGCGAGTTCCTGAGGAAGAAGGCCATCTTCTCCGTGACCATCGGCTCCAACGACTTCCTCAACAACTACCTGATGCCGGTGCTCTCGGTCGGCACGCGCGTCTCCGAGTCGCCCGACGGCTTCATCGACGACCTCATCTCCCACCTCCGCGACCAGCTCACGCGGCTGCACACGCTGGACGCGAGGAAATTCGTGGTCGCCAACGTGGGACCTCTCGGCTGCATCCCGTACCAGAAGACGATCAACCGGGTCGACGAGAACGAGTGCGTGAAGCTGCCGAACCAGCTCGCGCAGCAGTACAACGCGCGGCTGCGGGACATGCTGGCCGAGCTGAACGCGGAGCTTCCCGGGGCCCGGTTCTGCCTGGCCAACGTGTACGACCTGGTGCTGGAGCTCATCACCAACTACCCGAAATACGGGTTCCAGACGGCGGCCATGGCGTGCTGCGGCAACGGCGGCGCCTACGACGGGCTCGTGCCATGCGGGCCCACGTCCAGCATGTGCGACGCACGGGACAAGTACGTGTTCTGGGACCCCTACCACCCCAGCGAGGCGGCGAATGTGTTGCTCGCCAAGTACATCGTCGACGGTGACTCCAAGTACATCTCGCCCATGAACCTCAGGAAGCTTTACTCACTCTAGGCCCCAACTAGCTGACATGGAGCTGACCGATCGACTTTGGGTGTTTGTGTACTGCGGTGTACTCACTCTCGCCAATTAAGTTGTGTCTGTCTGCTTGTCCATTTGGGTGTGTTTTGCGTTTTTGAGATGTAATTTGTTTTTTTTAGATGTAATTTGTGTATGTATACGTATGAGACAGTGACAAATTGCAGATACGATTCTTTTGGTCATGCCATTAGTATGACCAGCATCACTAATCTGCTGTGGACTGTACTCGAGAGAAAATTGTTTACGGGCTCCGGATCTGCCTAGCGGACCGGCCTATCTCCACCATTTGATCAAAATATACGGCCCATAAAGTTATTTGTTAGAAGAACGCCGCAGCCCGAATAAAGAAAACACGGCCCACCGAGACCAACCCATTAGTTCAACTCGCAGCCCAGCTCTCAGCTTCACTTCCTCCTCGCAGACTTTGCTCCCCTCCGGCCGCCGCAAGGAGCAGGCAGCCGCGCATGCTGACCGCCGCCGCGCGCGCCCGCCGCCTCCTCGCGTCCTCGGCGGCCTCCGGACTACCCGGAATCGTCTCCGGCACTAGCTCTGGGTGCGCATCAGGATCCGAGGCGGTCCTCCTGCCCCGTCTCCTCGATGGCGTCCTCGCCTCGCCGTCCTCCCCGCACCATGCCAGGGGCGTCTCCTGCTTCGCCTTCCAATCAGCCGGTAAATCCCTCTCGTATCGAGCCGCTTGAGTGCCCATGCTCTTGGTGATCCCAATGCGTGGCTTGCGGGTTTGGCTTCTGCCGCATTTCGTCGAACTGGTGTCTGGTGGTGGGTGCGCGGTGTCCTTCTCGTGCTAGGTGCTAACTGCACGGTCTCGAGGGCGTCGTGCGCACGGATTTCATCTTAACGAGCATTTTACTGTTCTCAGTATAGTGGCAAATGGCGGGGATCAAATTGTCTCCCCCCAGGGTTTAAGGGTTTATTAGGGGTCATTTCTCAGTCTTGTTTGCGTCATATAACTTTGGTGATAGTCCCCTGTGACATTGTCTGCTCTTTATTAATGATCTGCTGGATTTAGCTGAGAGTGGCTAGCTAGTTGTTTGATAATGCGATAATTTTCGCCATTTCATTACGCGTTGTTTCCGTCAATATTTCATATGTACCCTTTTGACGGCACCAAACCAGACTTCTTAGTGTGAGATCATTACTGATCTGATCATTCATGTCATAGCGCTATGTGTTGGCTTGCATGATATGTCACTGAATGGTTCCGGTAGCTAGTGATATAAAGTCCTGGCACACATTTAGGTAGTTGGTATTTGTGGTTACATTTGGCAGCCATAGAAGATAATTTGTGTTTCTATGAAGTCTTATCTTTTTTAACTATCTGTAGCCAGTTATTCACATAGAAACATATGGTGATAGCTAGAATCATAGCTTATATTTATCATTTTGTTGCTTACATCCTTCTTTAGAATTTTTTCATAATGTATTTCATTTTTTTCCCTTCAAGATAGAAACTTGTTGCCAATACATTGCAAAGCCGCTGCTTTAAGGGACCTTGAACTGTTGCAGTGAAGCACTTCTTTAGCTTTGTACACCAGTCAAATGTGATTAAATAGTTTGCGTTGATTAATTGTACAAACTAAATAGTTTGCGGTAAATTTAGGTAACATGTTATCGCCAACCATGATTTCTCAGTGGCAGCGAGAAAAATCAGTGTGCTATCATATGGCAACGGCTCACTTCTCGACGGAAGCAAGTGATGTTGATAGTCCCACAGGTTAGTTCTTTTTGGCTATGTTCTGCTTTCCACTACTGTTTGTTCCTGCGACCCTTATTAGCTGAAACTATAACATTTTGTTTATTTTTCTGCATCATCGATAAATGCACGTATTGATATCCCGGTTAGCTACATTTTTTTAATACTCATGATTTTTTTGTATAAATATCCTGGAGGACCTTGACTAGATGTTGAAATAAATTTCAACACATTAATTAAAAGTTACCGGTATGTGTAAAAAATTGCCTGTGTTGTTACATATTATGATGAATTTATTTATTTCCAGTTGGTGAAAAAGTTGTACTACTTCAATCTGTTTTGTTTTCGTTGAGTTAACTTGTGTTTCTTTTGAAATGAAGTAATTGATGTGTATGATATATTTATTTATCCAGTAAGCAATTGGTTTCTTAACTTTTATTGACCAGTTCCTTGGAATACTTTTCTTAAAATCGTGTTTCCATTTGCCAATGTCATGAATGGCCACAGAAGCTGTAGAGGAGCAGTACCAAAAAATGTTGAAATCTGTTGAAGCCGAGACTATGCCTCCAAATGCCTGGTTGTGGTCAATGATCAGCAGCTGCTCCAATAAGGAAGATATCAAACTTCTTTTTCAGATTTTGCAGAAGCTAAGAGTGTTTGTAAGCCCCAAAACTTTGCTCCCCATATGTTAGGAATGCTTCTTTGTGCTCCCTCAGATGAATATCCTTGTGTTCATTGTAACTTTTGTCATTATAAAGCCAGCTTAGTACGTTTTATAACCTACAATATAATTATCTGAGCATTGCACATTTATTTTCCATCACTGCCAATGTGGGTACAGAGTTACATGATATGATGTGGTATTGGTTTTCAGGGTTCCTTTTTTTAGCTGTATTTCCATCAAATAGTGTTATTGACGAAATTCTCAAGCGATGATCAGTATGGGTCCTATGGGATTGTACAGTCTGTAATCATGATGTTGACTGAGATACAAGAACATATTTGCATTAGTAACAGTTTCTGTGTTTGTCCCTTTTTATTCCTTACAGTTAGTATTACCAATTTTCTTAGTTGTATATAACTGATGTTTCTTCTGGACATAGATGGGAGGGGATGTTTGTTATATTTTCTTCATAATTATGCTCTATCACCAGAAGCTATCTTAATTGAACACTTTTTTGTACAGAGACTATCAAATCTTCGCATCAATGCAAACTTCAACGACCATCTGTGTATGAAAGTTACTGAGGCTTGTGCTCGTGTTGGCACCCTTGACTATGGTATGATCCCTATTTAAGGTCTAATAGGATTTTATTTATTTTGCTAATGGTGCGTGCACTTGTTTCATTTTATTTTCTGTTGAGATTTTTTCCCTTCTGTACTGCTTTAGATGCACTGTTATAGACCTTGTTCCTTGCATCTTAATGAAAACAAGTTTTATGTATATATAAAACTAAAATAACAAGTCACCTATTTTATTTGTTAGGAAGCAGTAAACAAGACGTGTTAAATTCTGCAAGTAATCTAGGCACAGTTCTCAAGATCATTTGTTAGGAAGCAATAGAGGAGTCATGCTTAAAAATGTTGAAAAATAGACAAGACATGCATAAATATTTTTACTTTCATGTGCTGCTGGAAGCATCATACTCCTTTAACTTTTCAAGTGGCCTGCATTGCATACCTGGACATGAAACTTTTCCGAGCCAATTTTGACTTGGGGATGCCCATTTTTCCTTCAAAAATATTGCTAGTTGAATCCAGGGCTCTTGCTCCCATTGTAATTCGTTTTTTTGTCATCAATGCAGGGCTAAAGGCCTTATGGAAGCATAATGTTTACGGAATAACACCAACGATTGGTTCTGCTCATTATCTACTGGTATTCACTATTCAGCTATATTAACTCTTTCCACTTCCAAGCTGTCTGGTTATAGTTATCTCCTTTTGCAGCAACATGCTAAAGAGCACAGCGATACTAAACTAATGGGAAGCATAATGCAAGTCCTTAGGAGAAATTTCTTGCCGTTGCAACCAGGCACTGCTGATATAGTATTCAGGTGTGTCCTTATTGCATTAGTACATACAATTGTTTCATCTACTGTTTTCATACTATAGTACTATAGTTTACATCCTATATAAATGATAGCCTAAAAGGCTTACGATTTATTTCTGTTTCAATTTTTCTTGGTTCGCTCCTTTGCTTTGAAGATTCCATGCTCCTAATATAATTTCATGGACATTTTCTTCATGCAGTATCTGCTATAATGCTGATAGATGGGATTTACTCTCGAAATATGCTGAACGATTTGTTAAGGCTGGCGTCAAGCTACATCGTACTGCGTTTGACATTTGGATGGAATTTGCTGCCAAAGTTGGTGAGTAGTTTGATTCTTCAATGCTGGTTCAAATGGCACAGCTCAGTTCATGCTTATTGTTTATGAAATACTCCATAAAATCCCCTAATATTAGTCTATGTAGCGTTCTCCCAGATGCACAAGATATAAGTCCATAGCACCTCCAATGCGCATTTATTACTTCTTTCTTCCATGTCTGCCATTACTTAAACACACACTAATCAATGCAATGAACTTGCCATCCATCTTATTCGAGCAATGATTGATGGCTAATAGGGTCATCGTATTCATATTAGTTCCAGCATACAAGTCCAAATGGAGGGAATAGTCATTTTCTGTTGCTTGCTAGTCAAATATAAGTTCCATATTCCACTTTCCTGACATATACAGTTCTGCATCTGCAGGAGACTCGGAAGCTATTTGGAACATAAATAGTCTAAGAGGCAAGTCTGTCAAACATTATACTCTTGCAACAGGTTTTGCATGTGCAAAGGTAATTGTTCCTAGAATGGACATTATTACATTTCAGTGGTAAACTGCAGTGTTGCTCTTTCTGATGTTTTCTTATCCTGTGAAGTTGAACCGATCTATTATGTCTCTGTTTTTCAATCTGTCATGTTAAGTTGCAATTGCGCACTAAGAATTTATCATAGCATATCACATTAATACGTCATGATGTGTGGGTCTGTGTTAGCACTTATGCCATTGCCGCAGCGACATAGGTTTAGTTGATTAATAGCTTCAGTTTTCTGATCTCAAATTCACTGTGAATTGTTTTATTGCAGGGGTTCCTGCTTGATCGCAAGCCGGAAAGTGCTGCTGCCATTATTAAACTCCTTAACAAGGTTGGCTACAGGATGCTAACTGCCATCAAACTTTTTTACTAGTAATAAAATCCGGAATTGTTTCATACCAGCAACATCTTCTGATGTCTTTATCGTTAGAAAGGAGTAAAGGACAGCTTCGCCTGATGCAAATTTATGTCTGCGTGTAGCATTTACCTGAGCAGAAGAAACCATTTATCAAGGATGAACTCCAAAAGCTGATTGCTGAATGGCCTTCAGAAGTGATAAAAAGGCATAAGAAGGATGACAGGAAGGTGAGATAAAAATGAATTTTGGTTAAATTTATCCACTATCAGGAATGTGGTAGGTTTGCAATAACCCCCTTGTGACATTCCATTTTGGAAGTAAATCAGCTAATAATTCTTGAATCTGTTCTTTGCACTTATCTAATATCGAAATGTATCTACATTTATCAGGCGTTGGGGGAAGCTCTAGTGGAGGACATCCCTAAAATGATCAATTGCCTGACAAATTTAGGCCTCGACCTTCCTGTGGATTTGGACAAGCTTTCCCCTCAGCTCCAAGCAGCATAGGAAACAAGCATAGGAACAGCCTTTCGGAATGGATGCAGGCAGGCAATGGAGATCAGCGCCCAGCCATTTTGATCCGATTATTCTTTTACATTGACACGGTAGAGCTTAGCTTCTCCGGTAATAACATGTGTATGCTTCTCCGATAATAACATGTGTATGCTGGTGCGTGTTATATTGCACGCTCTGTTGTGAGTTTGTAAACTTGAATTTTTGGCTGGAAAACTGCAGTTAACTCGTTCATCAACTCTTGGCCCTTGGCATGTGTCAGGAATCAAGATGGCTTCTCCAGTTCTCCTGGGAGAATCCTTCCGTGGATCTGTACTGAAATTCCTCTGTTAGTGTAGTCGGCAGAGACTCTCGTATATTAGTAAGTTTTTAAAAAATCCGAACTGTAAACTTAATTCCGTTCGAATGTACTCGTATCGTTTCTGACTGTCAGCATGAAACTTTCGAACAGTTTAGCTTCAGGAGGCTAAAATAAGAGTGAAACGCACCGGCGGTTCTCAAACTATTTCAAGTGTGTCATCTAGATCTACAAACTCTTAAACCGCACATCCAGGTCCTCAAACTATCAAAACCGTTCATCCGAGGTCCGTTTTCTGGTTTTGATTTTAGAAAAATGCACGGAGGCCCTTGAATTTCCCATTCTTCTCTCACACGAGCCCTCAACCTCATAAGCTCGCTTAGTAGCATGCACGGACACATTGTCACC